>VWZK01009776.1:327082-451179 GCA_013396935.1 Baryphthengus martii
CAGCGCCGGGCCCTCGGGGCGGGGGTCGGCCCTGCCGCACGGCCGCTAGGTGCTCCAAAGCTTTCCGCTGGCACAGGACAAGGCCCCGCCGAGAACACCCCCTGGGGTGTTGCGGAGGGTGCGGATGGCGCTGCCCAGCCAGCGGCGACCGCAAAATGTCCGTATGGGCAGCGCGGGGCACTTTGCGGTGGAGGCAGGTCTGTCGGCGGTGCCGGGGGTAACGGCACCCACAGAGCGCCGTAGGCGGCCCGACACCACCTCAAACTGTCCGGGCGTTGCCATCCGTGTTCGCGCTGGTGCACCCACCGGCCCCTCTTCCCCACGATCACCTGGGCTATATCTCAAGGAGGTCGGGCTCCACAGCCGTGCCCCGCAGCCCGGGCCAAGCCTTCACCTTTCCGTCTGCCTCGACCCGCGATCACTGCAGCCAGGGCCGGGAACCCTGGTGCAGCTGCCTGGAGTCCAGTGAGTCCCAGTAGCTTCCAGTTCGAGGGCTGAATGATCCAGATACAATGCCCTACGTACCAACTGGTATTTTCAATGGTTCTTGTTTGCAAACAGACATGCTAGCATATTTTTTCCATAAAAATCCCCACCCAGACACTCAATTATCCATTATTTTGAACTGTGAGTTAGGGTCAGATGTTCGAAGAATGATTAAAGTATTCTAAAAAACCAGTTTTGGTTGTTGTTGCTTAACGTTACTGTGATTTCTCTAGTGAAAGGCTATAAGCCTTTCAAAACCCTCCTGGAAGCATTCCTGTGTGGCCTGCCCCAGGAGATCCTACTCTGCCAGAGGTGTTGGACTAGATGATCTCTAGAGGTCCCATCCCTAACATTCTATGATTCTGTGATTCTGTGATCCCTCATGCAAGACTTGCAAGCCTTCCTCTTGCTGCCTGCTCTCTTCACAGGCCAAGCAGCAGCAGCTGAGCAGCAGCAATGCTGTCCTGAGGGTGTTTTCAGCTGCAATGTGCTCCTACCTGCTTAGCTGGAAAAGGGCTCACCCCAGAGCTCGAACGCCAGCTCCCTGGCTCCCACAGGCTGGTTACTCGCTGTGCTACCTGTATGTAAGGGCAGTTGGTTTACCCTCCCCAGCAGCAGCGTACAAACACCCACAGAATCAAGGTTTACAAATCAATGAAAAAAACCACTACTTTTTCTATCATAAAGCATCTGTAATAGCTAACTTCATGGGCTTAAGTATAATCTCACTTTTGTACTGATTAAGGAATGATGCAGGTATGCTGTGTAGCTAACTCTAATTTATTACCTAACTGCCCAAAAGATACATTCGCTTCACTTGAACCTGAAATCATGGCATTTACACCAGTGCCATTTTAGTCCTCTGACTCAAAAATTAACTTCTCAAAATGTTATTGATGTGCATAAGGCAAGTGCACAAGTGTTTGAAGGACTGGAAAAGCCTTTAGTTTTACGGTAAGTTTCCAGACAAACTCTTCTTTATTTCATTTTCTGTCCCTTCTCTTGCAAGACTAAAAACTACTAAAAACCAAAGCACAGAATTCCCTTTCACATCTTGCGTTAATATTAACCCAATCTCAAGAGGGTAGGAGACAAAACCCATTCTCAGTTATTAAAGGCATATCAGGTTTAGTGCAGGTTTCCTCTAGAAGGCCAGGTCAATTTATAACTAGGCCTTTAACCTCTCACTCCTTCTTCAAGTTTATGAACAAAAATATTCAGTAGGGAGAACTGGATGTTTCTCATTTACATTGATGCATGTTTGGGTAACTTTTAAGTAGTGAACAACCATTTCATTTCATTTGAGTTCTGTATTTAGATACCGGAAAAGATCAAATAAATTATTAGTTGCCTCATGACTCTACTATTTTAATCTCGTGTCTTCGTTATGCTATTTTTTTTTAAGTTTATCTGAAACATCATCTCTCTATTTGGCTTAAATCGTGCAAATACTTATGATTCTACTCAATTTTGGTCTCATGAAGAAATCCACACGAACAAAAATACCTATATGCCTTTGGTCTTTTTTTTTTTAGTTTTATTAAGTTTTTAAATCTTTTTCCTTAGGTTTTCTCTTAAGATTTTGGACTTTGGTGTGAAATACTGGCTTTACTTTGATCACTGAAAATCGGTCCAGTTGTCTTCAAGACCCCAACGCATAGTTCAGCACTATCTCTTGTTCTTCTAAAAAGACTATTATTTTTTGATGATCTGTTCTACCGACTTTGTGCTTACAAATTTATTATTTCCTTTTAAAATTAATTATACACATCTAATCAAAATATTTTACCAGACTAAGAAGCCGACACAGACTGGAACTGCCTAGGATGAAAAGGAATACAAAACACTTCAATACCGAGTTTCTTCCTCTAAGGAAATACATTGTCACATTTCTCTATATTTCATGTAAGGAGAAGGCTGTGAAATCCTGCTTGAGAAACTTCTTGCATGGTATTTAAAATGTTATGAACATCTTTACAAACATCATTATGAGGAAAAGCTGATTACTTTGCTTCTGAACACTGATCCTGTCTCCCTTAAGGGACATGGACAAACAGAGCAAGGGAATAAAAAAAGAGTGAGAGAAGTAACAGAAAGTGCAGCCTTTGTCTCTGACTCCCACGGAAGACTGAGCTGTTGTGAGAGCAAAGCCAGACAACATGGTTTTAGCAGCCACTTCATGACCTGGCAAAACATTATGCTAATGAAAAACTTGCTTCTCCTTTGCTCTTTTACTCCAGGCTCTCACCCAGGGGAGAAAAGGGTGGAGTTCTTTCAGCGAATTAAACCAGGCTCTCAAGAGACAGAAAGCAAAATGGGGAAAGGTAGGAAAGAGCAGTAAAGAGATGTTCCACTGTGTTATACCAGGTCACTGCGTGACACTTAATGGCTCTGGCATACTTCAGTGACTCCTGGCTGCAGGCCCTGTGGATATTGCCGTGCTCTCAGGTAAGCACATGATGGTTTCAGGTACCATATCTATCCCCATAGCTCTAAGATTTTACCTTTCAAATCTCTGTTGCTGTTCATGGCATCTCTCACTCATCTGTGCCACAACCAGTATCTTGCTGAGGGATCTATCATCCTTCACTTGCCAGACTAACCTTGCCATGGCTGCCTGTTCCGAATTGCTTACAAGCCATACAGAAGATGCAGTGCTGCCGCTCTCAGGAAGAAGCAAAAAGAAGGCCAGGGACAGTGAGACACATTACATTGGAGACCACACACCCACCACTGCCACCACTGGCAACCTTCGCAGCTGCACTTGGCAGTGAGGATGTTTAACCAAACTGTTGGGGACTATTGCCAGCAAGATGAGGTTCATCACTTCCCAGCAGTGTTAGGCACACACCAGGAGCACTAGAGAGACATCCTTCTCTTCCTGTGGTGGCCCATTGTTCGCCAGTTTATGGTGAAAACTGTCTTTATGGCACTGTGCCAGAACATAGCACAGGCACTGGAATAACCATATATCCTTTCCTGAATTCCTACCCTCATTTGGAAGCAAGTGTTTTTCACTTTCTGGAAGCTGATAGTGCCAGAGTCCTAGGCTGGAATTCATCTCATGAAATTTTAAAAGCCGAGATGTCTAACCTCAGTTATTCTCCCTTTCTAATTGGTGGAGAGAAATACTGTGTGGTTTTGCCTTTTCAGTCTTAGCTTTCTTAGACGTTTACTGTAGGCATCTAACTATAACCATACCAAAGTTCAGAAAAATAAGCAGCACCAGGGCTACATCTTCCAAACTGCAGAAGGGGAGGAAGGTTCAGCAGCTGTCAATAACAGAGTACAGGGATGGCAAGACTTTCTTCTTTGTGTTTTCCCTCATACTTTCTAGCAGTTCCCTAGCAATACTTTAAACTAAAACATATGTAATATGTATAAGAGAATACATATTGTGCGATACAATACAAAATTTTTATGAATATGAATTCTGGATGACTACAGTATGTGAGTTCTGCAAGTCATCACAATGTCCAAGCTCATTCAAATAAAATACTTATATTTCACCCTTCTATAGACATGTGTAAGTCACATTTATTACAGAAAAGCTGATCTAAAGCAATCTGAAGAAAGTTACATTTTACTCTTTTGGAACATAAGTGTTATTCCCAATTAAAGCAAATTGTAAAATATAGCAGTTTTAGGAGCCAGAAAACTCCCTAAAATGGTCTAACCTTATTTTCTAAACTCTTATATGACTATTTTAAGCCTTACCAATAAAGAAGTGAGGTCCAGCCCTGTGAGGGGAAGGGAATCTTTTGTCCCCAGCCAAACTTCGTTCTTATTGATAACAAAACCAATTTGATTTAAAGTACTGACATATATAGGAAAGCTGTTTGTGGCTTGGCATATAACTTATTCAGTGTGGCCCTTTGTCCAACAAAAATGTGAGCGAGAGAAAAGCAAAGTATTTCTGGAAAATACTTACTTATTAAGAAAACTGGACAGTTGGTTGAGTCGACTGGAAGTCAGTTCAAGAAATACCAAGAGTCTTAGAGGAAGAAGATTTAGTGCATGCAGATGTATGCTAAATTAATTTATACTCTGTCATTATGATTTATTATAGAGATTTTATGTCCCCAGGGATGACATAGCAAAAATAGAAGGGCAGAACTGATGACAAAGACTATTAGACATGGAAAAATACTCTTACGAAGATAGATTAATATTATGCTTTAAACCAGAAATAAATACAAGGAAATGGAATAAACATACACAGAAAGACTGGAAAGGTAGATAGACCTAATAGAATTGCCTCTTTCATCAGATATAAACAAGGAGGCATCCATTTAGTCGAAAGATAATGCATTTATAACTGAAAAAAGCAATAGATATTTTTCAACTGTGTAATTGCACACTGTGTGAACTCATTTCCAAAGAATGTCAATGAAACAGTATTTAAGAGACGGGAAGTTTATGAGGATGAGAAGAAATCAGGTAACACAAGGAAAACCAGAAAAGCTAGTATGCTGTGTAAGGCTCAGATTTCAGGGAATATGCTAATTTTCACAAGTTAGATGTTAATAACAAAGCTTTATGAGTATATACTCCACTAGTTTTGACTGCAGGATTTCTTGCTGTAATGTAAATCAAATTGGCGGTGACCTCTACCAGAAATAGAATATTAGATAAAGCATACTACTACCTAACCTCCCTGGTTTACATTTCTTTTCTACAAGTCTTAAAAAAAAAGATAAATAAATCATAAGCACAAAAGAGTTACAATAAAACTACCTGAGGCAGTGCTGTTCTCTGCAATACGTACATTGGATAGAACTGCACTCAGAAGATTGCAAGTACTAAAACTTCATTGTCTGCAGGAAATAAATGTCATAATCTGAAGTGGATGCACTTCTCCATTTTTTGAGGTATGCTGTATTTTGCATTATGTTGGTGAGAAAGAGTTTTTTTCAAGAAATCTAGTCCATTTACAATTTTGAATTGAAGCTAGTGAAAATGAAAAACTGAGAGATTAGCTTCTGAATATTGAAACCACAAGATATAGTGCTCATAGGAGAGATTATGCAGACTCACATAAGAATAGTAAATGTAATCAAACGTGCGTTATCCTTCAGGACTCCTCAGCAATCTACTTTGCAGAAGTAGTAAAGATTTAAACCTAAAGAAACCTCCCCAGAATTTTATTTAAATCAACAGTAAAACTTTGGTTGCAGATTCAGGCCTTTTCTGGCTAGTGAACTTGTGATTTTTGCCTGAAATATTGTCACGGATATACCAGTGCTACAAACAGGCAAATCACTTTTACTACAGATTGGGACTTTTGTTTTGCAGTTCCATTACCTGAGCAAAATAAAAGTGTATTGGAAGAAAAAAAGGGAACTGATTTGCCTACACACAGCTATCCACCAGTGCAGTTGCTCTGGCCATGAATGACATCTCAATGCTACAGGCTATAGCAGAGATGGCTTTGGTTTTCTTTGGATACTCAATTATTATCTACAGTTTTGGTACAAATTTACAGCACAATGACTCTGAGGAGTGCAAAGCTCGCCTCCATGTTCTCTCCTTGCTCAGAGCATTGGGAGGCCAGTTCTCACAACAAGTCTCTGTAAAGACAGACAGAAGAAAGTGATTGGCAAAGAAAAACACTCCAGAAACATTCCAATTCAACGCTTCTTCTGCTGGTTGACATCAGCAGTGGAAAGATAACAAAGGAAGTTATTTAGTGTGGAGGGAGAATCTCAAGGCACCGGCATATGACTCTCCTGGGGCCAATTATTCTGGAAGTATTTCTCAGTGATGCAGTAAGGACATAAGCTCTCACTAGACCATGCAGGAAAAAGCTAAAAAGTTTTAATTAAGTCTTGTTTAAACTATGTTAGCTGTCATTCTCCCTTTTAGAGCCAGGTGCTAGCCCAACCATAACCAAACCATCAAGCCTTCTGAGTAGAGAAAGGGCTGGAGGAGGAAAGAAATACAAGAACAAAAAGTGATTCCAGGGGACAAAAAATAGATTGAGGGCCACTGAAGGAGAGCAGGCCAGTGGCCCTCAATGGAATATGCCCAGGGAGAGAGTGGATGCTGGCCACCAATACTCTCTTTGTTGACATGAGAGGATGAGGGATGGAAGCAGATGATGCAGTTGGCAGGGTCACCCACATTGAGTTTGCTTCTCATGGTGTCACGAAAGGCCACTTGGGCCATGACCAGGAGGACACTGAAGAATAGGTCCTATGGTTAGTGCCATTGTGTTACAAAGTGATTATTAATTAAAATATGTTGGAAGAATAAATATTCTTTAATCTAGACAAGACTGAAATACTGTTCTGCAGCGAGAAAGCCTACTTTTTTATATGTCATATGTGATTTAAGACAGAATTTTGTTTATTTGTAACTTCTCCTCTTTCTTGACATTTAAAATGTTCCATATTTGCTATATTAATAATGAGTTTTGGACATAAGAAAGCAAATTACTTGCTTTCTTTATAGTGCGGCTTCGGTGCAATGATCTGAAAGTGCTCACTTACGTATTAGTGAATTAATCCTGACAGTGTATTTCTCAAATAACATCTTCATAGCTTTAAACTGCATCCTATCTTTTTTGTCTTTTTCAAAGTTTGCTATTAATAGAATCAAACAACAAATCATGATTAATAATAAAGTGCTGTAAATGCTGGAAACCAAAATACACAGATTTTTCTAGCGAATTTTGTTAAATGTGTTACTAAGCAAGCAGGTTCCTGATTTCACATTCTTGCTGTTTATTCACTAGCCCACTTCCTTTTCCAATACCACATCTACACTAGCAAGTATTGTTGCAGAACTGTTAACAAGTCGTCACAAATTGTATATCCGCAAATACATTTTTTTTAGAGATCGAAACCTCTGATTATTCTCATCTGAGCAATACAGCCTTCCCAAAGCCACAGAAGATTTTATCCAGCCTACAACAGAACAGGAGCATAGATCTTGCCTCATTTAAGTTTTTCCTAACAATCTTCCAGTTGCACAGTGCCCTCAGAGCAATTGTCCCATTGCAGTTTTGATTTCTATTGCTATAACATTGCTGTGATACGAAACCTTGATATTTGAGAAATACTTTTTATTTTCTCCACTGTAGACCAGATTGGAGGCAGGCAGACATTGCAGATATTGCCTCACATAAATTGAGAAGACACTTAAATACCATGCTTCTGTCTGGAGAAAAACAAAGAGTATGACTCTCCTCTCCTTGAAGAGAAGGGGACATGTAAGGCTATTTATGGTACAACTGTAGGAATAGCCACATTTATGGGGAGAATGGAAGAGATTCAAACCCAAGGAATAAGAAGCAATATTGCTAAAAGACAAACGTCCTTCTGGAACAGTAAAGGGGTACTTGCTTTAGTGTGACTGAATCAGGTCAATAGTCCATTTACCCCAGCATCCTGTCTCTGACAATGGTGTTTAAGAAAAGAAACAAGGCACAGAGCAAGTTCAGGGTGATACTTCCCCTGGCATATCCTGACAGCATCAGCTTCCCATTCTAGAGGCTATATCAGCATCTTTGGTTTTAATAAAACCTGATGGACTTTTCTTCCACGAGTTGTCATCATGGATTCAACTTCTTACAATGATGCATAAAAAAGATTTCCTTTCAAAAAAAAGTAAAAAAAAAATAAATTTCAAAAGCCCAAACACAGAGAATATTGCCTTTAGGCAGCATAACAAGAGCTAGGAATGTTAATGGCATGATGGGAAAGATAATGTGGGACAAAGTTACACTCCAAAAATCCAGTCATAGTCCTATTGGTAGAACAATATCATCTGCTGCAAAAAATCCCACCTGTATATTGCCACAGGACAGCCCCGTGCCCATCTGGACAGGCCTCTAGTTTCCATCCCCCTCTGCACACAGCCAGGGTGCCCAGCACTTGGCGGTGCATTTGCTCTAGACAAGACTCTCCGAGGATAAGGGACCTTACAGTAATATAACTTTCTACTTCCAGCTAAGGGTAGAAGTCTAGCTCAAACTACTAAGCATCTCAAATCTTACTGTCATTATAAGATACAGACACATAATCTCTTGCCCTTTTAAACATTCAGCAATCTATAGCATGTGAATATGAGAATGCCTATGGAATACAGAGTCCGAAATCTGAGAAATATGCTTTGTTTATAATTTACAGAAGTATAGAATAATAGGTAATATAGAAGCATACTATGGAGGTATAGAATTTTAAATAAAAGATTGTAATCAATCGCACTGAGAAATTAAAAGTTTTAAGGGAATTGGAAAAAGTAACCATATACCAGCTCAACAACACAACTGAGCCAATTGTGACAGATGGAGTTAGAGATATGGCTCATAAAGTTATACCCATATCTTTTCCATAGGATTCTGTAGCATAAGACTTGTTATGCATGGAAGCTGAACATGTGAAATAATTTAAAAACAAGTTACTGTCACCTCAATGAAACGACATGTGAATCTCTTAATTTAAATGAAGCATTTTGCAGTTAAGAATTTTGCATACAATACTTTGGAAGTTTTTTAAAAGTAGATTACATTATATTTACTCCTCATACATATAGTCTTACTATTTAATTGACCTTGATTTCACTTTGTTAACTTTGCTTCTGAAGTATGCAAAATTAAATTAAAAGTGCTTTAATTCTGAACCAGTGTCCACACAGGATTAAAAGGAGTTTCATTAATGCATTTAAAGTCACACCTGTAGTTAACTCAGATCATTTTCCTGAATGCTCCTACAAAATCAAGGCTTGTGTGACACACACATATGGGAAACTCTGCTGTAGTCTTGGATAATGACAAAGTAAGGAAGAGAGCTATAAATATTTCTTCAGAAGTCATTAGTCAGTTTTGATTACTAATCAGTTTTTTAATATAATATGCAGGAGTCAGTGGCATTTGCCTAAATTTGCCTAGAGTATTTGCCATTCCTATTAATTTGTTTTCACATGGAAAAATATGTTCCCATGTAGAGGCTAATGATGCAAGTTGCCTTTTATTTCTGTGCTTAGACCAACTTGATGAAGGAGGGAAAGAAACTGCATATGTACATTGTAGGAATATCAATACAATCTAAAAAGGTATTTTAGCAGATTAGGTCTTAGTAAGACTTTTCTTTATGGATAGATCAAGATGTTAGCAGTTTGAGGTTTCCTAATCTGTTAATAAAAACACTAATGATCCACTCAAGTAGTTCTATACTCTCACACCTTTGAGATCAATAATAAAAATGTGACTTTGTTACCCATTTAAATTTCACAAAAGAAAAATTAGCTTCTGTTGGTTCAAAACCTAGTTAAAGGAGTGATTTTTTTTTTTTCCTCTTTGTTCTCTCTTGAGCACAGCCGTAACATCAGATATATAACATGAAAGGAGACCTTGTGCTTGCCTCATTTCTTCTGAGAAGCAGAGACTTACTTAAAATATTTCTGAATTAATGCCTGAAATGAAGGATGTAGATTTTAGTGGATATAGGCCCAGGCTCTTAAATTCTATTTCAGTAAAATACAAATTTTAACTTTCAGATTATTATTTTACCTGAACAATTCAAATGACACTTCAACTGTAAAAAATTAAAATTAAATCCTGTCCAAACACCGAGCCGACTCTCACTTGATGATAAGCTGTGCTGCAAAACTGGAGCTCCAACTCTCTGAAAATGCTGGTCCAATCTTCTGGGAAGGTTTGAATTTTCTATATAGTTCCGTAGACATAAAAAGTAATCAGGATTACTGTTGTGAGCGGAAGTGTCTCTTGATCATGACATTTTTGTTAAAGATAGTCCTTGGAGACCAGCTCATACAAAGAATTCTAACAATTTTCTACATACTTTATCCAATAGAGTAGACAATTTAAATTTAGGAAACCTAGATGCAGTTTATATGTCTGAGTCTTTGCAGATTTACTTGTCTCTAATCTCATCTTCTTTGATGACAGTTTTCACAGCATGTAATTATTCCAAAACCAGAACTCAAATACAAAGTACTTCCAAAATCATCGTATTTTCAACAATCAGTTGCTTCTTGTTGGTGTTCTCAATGCCATGTAAATCCAGTGTGGATCACCAAGGAAACTGGCAACTTGCTACCATACAATTTTCTTAGCATATCTCCAGTGAGACATAAATCTACAAGAATCTCGATTTTTCTACATTTTTGCAGCATTTAAAATTTTAGCTACAAATAAAATTTCCCCCAGGGTATTCACTGGTAATATGCTTAGTCATACTTCACGGAAAGGTCTCATGTAAAG
This sequence comes from Baryphthengus martii, assembly GCA_013396935.1. Taxonomy (NCBI): domain Eukaryota; kingdom Metazoa; phylum Chordata; class Aves; order Coraciiformes; family Momotidae; genus Baryphthengus; species Baryphthengus martii. Next base: position 337,797 of record VWZK01009776.1, read on the forward strand.
CAGATACAGGTGGGATAGTTACTTTTTAAAAACGTAGGGTGCTTTGTGTGCATTATGCTTAATGTAGGTCAGATAACAGAGACTAGATCCCTTATGTTTGAGAGTGAGGGAATATAAAGCTCCCTTCAGCCACAGGGGCTTTATTCCAATCTAGGAATTCAGTTTAGGCTAAAGCTGGAGAGATTTATACTGGCTGAGAATTTCCTTATGCTTTAAGAAGCTTACTTTGATTTAGAGAGTCCAGAGATTTTTAGCAAAGGCTTCAATTAGAAGAGTTTATCTTCTGTGAGTATATTTGCATACCAGTACTTACTTCTCATAAGAATTTAATAACTCAAATCTGCATAGTTTTTATTTAGATTTACAATAATAAAATTTATATTTTTTTCATAGATTTACCTTCCTTTATTTCATCCACTGTTGATGAGTTTACATGTTTACGTATTACAGTTATACTGTAAAATCACTAGCTTCTTTGAAATTTGCATCTATCCTCCTCCTGGCTTTAGTAGTCTCAATATGCACTTTGTATAAATCCTTTTGCTTTTAATATCGTGATAATTTGCTGTCTAGGGTGATTTTAAATTTGGTCAGGAACTTATATTTATTGTTAGCAACAAAAAGCAAAAAAACCTGTCAGTTATTTGGGACTAAAAATTCATATACTTCAGGAAAGATGAGGATCGATATCAAAACTAGTGAGCTTACATTACATCTATAAATGTAAGATTACTAGGTGTGTTGTGTTGCTGTATAGTGCTGTGATCTCATAATCCTGCTTCTGCAAAACTGTTTTTAAATCTTCATGTTAGATGTAGCCGTTGCCCTGCTGATCTTGAAGGTAAGCAGCCATTACGTGTGTGTGCAAAGTCAGTCATCCTGCATTTTGCTCTTAAGAAATACCCAGTAAGAAAGTTTACTTTGCATTTCAAAGCAAACAACATCTGGTTTTGTCATTCTGTGCAAGGTTTCTGGGTGAGTTCAGCAGCACAGAAGCCTGCAGTTGATCAGTTTGCCACTGCCTTTAAAGGCAAGTATTGAACTGTTGCAGATGGTGTAGGATAACTCAGCTATCAAGCCACCAAATTAATCAATTTAAACATAATAGATTTTAACGCTCCTCTTTTGTTTTCTTTGCAAAGAAAGGCTTGGCATCTTGATACAGTATTGCACCACATCTTTCTTCTGTAAGCTGATGAAAACCCAGCAGTGAGGTCATTTCAGTGGGAAGGCAGCACATCTCATTAACCTAGATTGCGAGTGGGGCACCTATTGTCCAACTGAGTCCTAGTTTGCAATCTAAAAGTGCTGCTTTCCAGCACTGTTCAAACTCCCTAACACAGGGCCTGCAAGTTCCCTGTACCGCGGCATCCCTGGGTTTATCAGCATCCTGTTGAGAGGAGATGGGAGGCTGGTGCCTGCCTTACCTCCTCTGCAGCCTGGTGTTAAGAAGGAAGCCACCTTATTTCTGCTAAGCTCCCCCAAATAGGTTTTGGTTGTCTGACCTGCAGTGAGACTTCTCAATCTGCTCAGATGCAGCAAGGGCGATGCCATCTGATGGGTGACTCAACATGGAGACCAAATGGTGGTACATCGAGTCCCACGTTGTTCGGTGACCAGTGTGCCCATCTTAACTCACTGCTGGTTTTCCTCATGCTACTGAAGAGAGCCCACCAACAGGCAGGACCTAAGCCCACAAAAACGAGGAATTCCTCCCATGACTCTTCTATAAACATTGGCTGCTGCTTAGGAGAGGCCATGCCGCCCCCATCTGCATCACCACTGCAAAGAAGAATGAGAATTTTTTAGGGGGCATACACTTGAATATATAAAATGTTTCCTATTTTTCTCTAATTACTTGAGCTTTATGTTCTGCAGAGATCTGGAAATATAACCTTATTGTGTAATTTTTGAAAATTCGGCAATTGTATTATCTCTGATAATAAGTATACTGGTAACTAGGCAAACAAAACAGAAGTTCCTAATGTAATTACGTAAAAGTCTAAAGGAACTCTGCTAGTCATACGTATATATGGAGATTTTCTCCATTAAATAAGCCTGCAGGGAAATGCCTGACTAAACAAGTGAATTACACTAGCGTATGAATCAATAGATCTAGTCAATAAGAATACCCATCCTAGTGCTGAACTCCTCCATGAAAAAAGTCACTGCTGTTTCTCCTGAGGGTCTGTGGAAAAATTAATATAGCATTAATAAAACCTAGCTTTTGCCTTTCAGTACGATCCCAAGCAGGGGTCACAGTGCATAACATGAGTCAGGGGAGAGCTGACAGGGATCTCATGCCCAAAAGAGACTTGAGCTTTTTGTTTATTTGGGATTTTTTGATCTTGCTTTCTGAAGGCAGGAGAAGTTAATAACGTTGCACAGGCTTAGATGAGAAGTACCATGTCTGAGTTGTGCGAACAGCTGGAGAATGACTTAGTGAATACTCATTACCCACCCATATTTGCAAAGTAGCTGCATATCTCTAGATATGCTTACTAGAGATGCAAATCATGATGAATTAAACTCTAGAAATGCAATGCAGTCTAAATGAATATTGGTTCCTTGTGGTCCCGCAGCCCATGTGATGTCCTTATGGGTGAGTTCCTCATTAGTCCAGTAGAGTTACACATCTTCAGATACACCAGCCTTTCTCTGCAGGCAGATACTGCTCCTGAAGCAATAGATCAGCAGTGGAGAATACCTTGATTGCAGAGTAAATGTCTGGTTTGATTAGTAAGAAGCTGGCTTTGCCAATAAATTTCTTTACATTATAGAGTGGTACCTAGCAGCTTAGCCAAGTACATTGGCTTATAAGACAGAGCACCATCCATAGCAGCAGTTTGTAGTCCCAGGGTAAGACACTTCAGTTTTGCTTCCTACTCCCATTCTGCAACTGCAGGATAATGAAGGAGAGGTATTGTTGCAGGGATCTATAATTTCAACCTCAGAATGAACAAAAATACTGTCCATAGTAAAAGAAAGGAAGCCACATTTTCTATTTAATGGAACATTTATTTGGATTTTCTCAATGCATTTGTCAAAATGATTGTTAGTGCAGTATTGTGTTATAAATTTGTATGCTGTTAAGTTTAAAACAATCTATAAGAAATCTGTCATGCTCATTACTATCTATCACTCTTTTTATCTTCTATCATGTAATTCCCATCTGTAAAGGACTGTGACATCCATGAGTAAGTAATGTTATAAAATGCATAAATATTCCAAGAAAATAGTTTTGTACTCTCTTACTGTAGTATTCATCTCCTAGAAAATGGAAATGAGTATTTTAGCTTTGGCATGGAACGATGATTTACAGCACCTTAAAAAAATGCAATTTGTAACAGAATGAAGACGGTCTTTTTCACAAAGAGACACTGGTATTCAAAATTTTCTTGCTGGTATTTTTGATATTTGTGTGATCAGTAGTGCTTCTTTGTTAGTTCTAACGTAAGAAGAGACCACTTTGAGATAACATTGCACTGATGTCTCAGCCAAAAAGCCTCATTATTTAGTGTAAGCAGAAAACAAGCTCTTTGTAGCATTTGCTTTTTGGCTAATTAATATCTCATATGGTCGAAGTTGTTCCATGAAACCAGACCCTACAGTAAAGTTATGCCTCTTGCCATTATGATGATCCATAGCTATTTCATAGAATCACAGAATCATAGAATGATTCAGGTTGGAAAAGATCTTGAAGATTATCAAGTCCAACTATTAATGCAACACTGCCAAGCCCACCACTAAACCATGTCCCTAAGCACCACATCTACAGGTCTTTTAAATACCTTCAGGGATAGTGACTCAACCACTTCCCTGGGCAGCCTGTTCCAGTGCTTGACAACCCTTGCCATGATACATTTTTTTCTAACGTCCAACCTAAACCTCCCATGGTGCAACTTCAGGCCATTTCCTTTTGTCCTATTGCTTATTACTTGAGAGAAGAGACCGACCCCCATGTCACTACAACCTCCTTTCAGGTAGTTGTACAGAGCAGTAAGGTCTCCCCGAGCTTCCTTTTCTCCAGGTTAAATAACCCCAGTTCCCTCAGCAGCTCCTCATAAGACCTGTGTTCTAAATATTTCATTTTAAGCTGTTATATGGAAACCCAGAGCTTATGACCTAGCTCTGCAAGTGGCTGTGCTGCTGCGACATAACATTTTAGTCCATTAGGGAGATTTGCAAGTTGTGGCTTGAAGCTCTTACATTGTGGAGGAAAACTGCATTGAAGCTTAGGGAATTCTGATTGAACAGGCATTGCTGAAGAGATTTTGCCCAGTAATAATTTAAACTATGGTATAGAAACAGAGAAAAAATATGTGTGAATGCTATTAAGGTTCTGATAGAAGCTGTAGAAAGCAAAAAACATAGAAAAGTAAATTTTATATTCAGTCCAAAACTGCTATGATTGTGTACAATGTGACATACAAAGTGGCCAGCATTACTCATTGTGCTAAAAAATGTGTTATATCCAAATACAGTGTAACAGAACAAAGTAGAAATGTCAAATTTATAGATCCTAGAGCTTTGTGTGGCCACATTTTTCCTTAAATATTGATCTGAATGTGGAATGGCATGGGGTTATAGGAAAAAAAAAAAAAATCATTAAAAAACCCAAACAGACGAACCATTCTTCTATGTATTTTTTTCTACAGAATGGCTCAGTTAGTAAAAATACATTTTTTTCGGGGGGGGAAAGCTACGTCACTAGTCTGTTTTTTTTTCCCCTCCTTGCAAATACTAGAAGGATGGAGAATCTGGATTTTCTAAAGGTCTGCTGGACTAGGTCTGCAAAGCAGATCCCCTGACCTCCGAGACTGTAGCAGACCTGAGCTGCTCATCTCAGGGCATGCACCAAGCTCACTTTCCCTGCACTTCATTTTCCATAGAAACCATCCCCAAACCTGCAGGCTGTAAAGCAGTCACAACGTGGTCCAGGCAAGTTCCCTACGGTCTGCCCCTGAGTCTGAATATACCACACTGAGACACAGCCTTCCAGAGACAGAATAGAAGTGCAGGAGGGGTGGGGAGTGGGAAAAAGTGGCTGGAAAAAAAAAAAAAAAGAGCAATTGAAATCAAAGCTAGAGAAAAGCAGCACAATCAGATCCTCGGTGTTGTAAAGCACCTCATTCTTCTCCCTTACAAAGCTGGAGCAAGAGAAAGATCTAAATCTAATCAAATCTGTAATACTTGAGTTAGTCCTGGAAAGAGGGAAGAAAGCAGATCAAATAAACAAATATCAGCAAATGAAAAGTTCAGATGACAAAAACAGAGTACAAAGCGTTTCTTTATTATTACTGCAGTCATTTATCTCCAGTTTAATTTCTGGTTTTGTTCTGAGACTCTTACTAAATCTCAAGTCTTTCAGCTTGTAAAATTGCTACACTACTTACCCAGCAGAAGCCCTCCTAATATAAATAGGTGTGTTACATTCATTACATGGCTCAGCATTTCAGAGGTTCTTTCTGATATTCCTGAGTAACAGGCACAGAAGAACTAGAACTGTTGTTATTATTACTCTGAGCTTTGGTGAAATCATGTGTTAGGGACCTAATATAATGGAAACAATGACAGTGACCCACTCCAATCAAGTTCTGTAGTTCTTGTGTGGGAAAAGTTTTGTCTGAGAACTTGCAGGGTTTATCCATAAAAGTGAGGACAAGGGAAGACTGCATTAGCATATTTAAGGAGAAAAAAAACCATGGTGAATATCTTGAGATCTAGATACCTTTTTTAAAAAAGTTGATATTTGGACACCTAAAACAGATGTAGTTTAAAGCTGCTGAACAATTCCAGATGTCATAATCTTCAGGGATGCTGGGAATACTGCAGCACCTTAGCACCAGGAAAGGACTGCTCTGATACTTAACTATGGATTCAAGCAACTTCAGACACTCATTTTTGAAGATGGTCTCCAAAACCTCTGGATATTTGAAACACAAAAATCCCCTCTAGAAATCCTCTTGTTAGTAGCAGTTATCCTTTTCTAAATCTTGGAAGGTCTATGGGACAGCTTTCAGTAAACAGTAGTAAACCCACAAGGAAAACAGGTTTCTTCTTTTCTGTGTTGTGAAATAACTCCCTAAATCTCATTCTTTCAGATCAACAGTTGGCAACGCTCTGGCAGAAATACCAACTGCCAACGTAAAAATGTTAGGCCGGAGCACGCCGTAAATACTGAAGCTTGTGGAAAAAAAAGCAGTGTGGGAGTAACCTTTTACTCCCTTCTGCATACCTCTAGGTGCTTTCTGCCCTTCTGCACTCTTGTAAGCGGTTAAATGTAAAGCAAAGTGCTGTCGGGGGCTGTGGAGCAATGCTGGAAGGAGAGCAGAGCAGATGACTCCATTTGCTTTGCTGCCAAGTGATTTAAAAGGCACCTTTAGCCGTAATGTGTGGGGTGGGCGTTAAATGAGATCTGCGTTTGCGCTTCCCAGAGTATGGCTGAGCGAGAATGCTCATCGATTAATAATGCAAGGTGGAGATTCTTCTACCCCGAAGAGATCCTATATCACCCTTTAAACTACTGCAGAGACAACCTGGGCTTAGCAACACATCCACGCTGGGTCAGACAGAAGTGCTCAAATTAGCTTTCACCAAATCCGTACAGGGGCATCCAGCTAGTGCAAAGATTAGAATAAGCACTCCCTGAGATTTATGCACCAATAAACAGATCATACCCTTCTGCCTCACAGGTGTGTCTGAGATTTGACCCTTCGCTTCGAGTCTTAATATTCTATGGAGAACAAAGAGCCAGTGAAATGCTTACTGCTTTCTCTTTCATCCCTGATAGCCAGTTACTGAAGGAGATGACACCACCTCAGTGAGCATATTGTACCTCTGTGCATAGACAGCTGAATTACCAGCAGTGATAATACATCACAGACATTCATTTCCTGCCGACTCAACGAGGAAATGATGCGCCATTGTTGTAGGTCAAAATACCACGGAAAGCCAAGCCAAATGGATAATCAAATTAACATAAGCACCAGTACAGTGGTTCCTCCTTGTGCCATCACATCCCCCTGGTTTTCGCCTCTCCCCGTTTTTGTGGGGTTTGTCTGTAGAGCTTAATATCATTTCCCAAACTGCAAAAAGGTGGAAAAAGAAGTATAATTGGTTTTGTCGGTATAATTTGTTGATATAATTGTTTAAGTCTTAAAAAGCTAGCCAATATTAGCAGAGCACAGTGTTTTCTAAGCTCAGGTTTAGACTTTTGTAGATGACTGAGAAACAACAGTAGCTTAGGCCACATTGGCATTTCTGGTGGTCCACCTCAGGTGTCCCATGGGAACAACTCGTCCTTCCTCTCGCAATGCCACTCAACGGAGCAGTTCTGGTGTCTTTGAACTTACACAAAAAGGGGATTAAAACCTCCAAAGTGAGTATATTTGGTGACACAAATCAACCAGGAACATTCACTGCTTCATTATGTGAAGCTAGTAAAAATGTCAGTGGCAGTATAGAAGTACTTGGTATTTGAATTGCTTTAAATCCTGAAAGAGCACCCTACTGCAGTAGAAAAGGTTCAGTTACATCCAGGAACAAAAGAAAATACAAGACTAGGGGTTTTTTTTTCAATGTAAAATGTTTTTATTGGGTTTTGTTTTGGTAAAGATCTACATTTTTATTGGGTTTTGTTTTGGTAAAGATCTACAGGATATCCTCCAGGGAAAGCCAAAAGCAGAGCTGTAGGACTGTGCAGAGCCGCGAGTAAGGTTTTACAGCAGGAAGAGGAAAAGAACGAGATACGTTCAGAGCATGCTGACAATTAGTACTGGATAGGAAATAGCCGAACTAGAGGTGTTTTGTTTTTTCTTAAAAAGAGACCAAAGCCAATCTGTATTTACAAACCTGTTCTACTAGAACTCACGAAGTCTCCCTCTACTATCCCAAACTATCCCTGTTCCTGAAGGACCAAAGAGTCCTCTTCTGATGGAGAGGAGCAATCATACCCACATGAGCTGTGGGAGCTGGGGATGATGGCTCCGAGCACTCGAGACCAAGAGAGCAATTTCTACCCCATACAAGGTGGTGACCTGACCACCAGCCTAGCTGCGAAGAGGTTGCTTTCTGCTCGTGGAGTGGCTCCATATGGTTCGAATAGTCAAGGTCACTGAGCTGGACTCCAAACTGCAGTAATTAGAGTCCTCACCCTGATCTGAAAGGAAGCAGTAATCATCCCACCCAGTTTACAGGACTCTTTCATTTCCTACTCTTCCTCCATAACTGGGCAGATACCTTTTATTCTTCTGACAACAGTGATTAAAAAAACAAACATCCACACAACCTTTCTTATCCCACATCTCCAAGAGCTATTGCATGAAAAACAACGACTCAATTTCTTCACAATTTTAGACAGTAATTGGGCCATATTTCAACACATATACTCACACTTAGACACACTTTATCAGGGTTCATGTTATTTCTGTACAGTTTTATCTCAGCACTATCACTATATTGCTTTGGTAAGTGCACCAATTGTAAGGGAAACCCCAATACTATGAGACTGTTACCATCTTGTGTGGTTTTTTTAAGTTGCCACTTAGTTACGCCTGGTGTGAAATCCCTCTGAGAAGACAGATACGTGCAAGAGCAATGCACCATGTTGGAGAAAGTAGCAAGAGGAGGAGTGCTACAGTTCAGTGATGCAAGAGGTGCTTTAGGGTTTAAGTCTTTTTGTTAGGTGGTGTACCATTCCCCCCATATTTCTGATATCTGCCATCCTCAGGATCAGGTAGAGGCAGTCAGAGAATTAGGACATGTAAGCATAAAATTTGAAGAAGACCTCTTACAGTTTTTTTAATAAACTTAAAATGAATAAGTTGTACCATGCGCACTGAGATTCCGTTTTTACAGAGAATAATTTGTGCAATTGCAACAGCAGGGCAATCGGGGTCCCATAGAATCACCTGGGGCCACTTTGGATAAACTTACTCAAGAAAAAAATGCTTTTTTTAACCCACCATGTTTAATATAGTTGGGCTTTCTCTAGATGCCTCAAACGAAAATGATGTATTATTTTAAAATTATTCTGAAACATCTATTTCCCTTTCAGTGATTCTACATTACAGAATACAACAACATCTAAAGAAACCTTTTTTGCAGGGAAGATTCATGCAGCTACCAGTGAAAAGCAATTTTTCATCACAAAGATAGCAGCAGCTGCAGTGAGTCAGACCAAAGTTCTATCCTTCTGCGGGCTGACAACAGCCGATAGCTGTTCCTTAGGGGAAAAGTATTGCAATACAAAGTGGTGTTTCTCCCAGTGCACCTTCCCTTTAGCTTCCAGCAATCTCCTATTGAAACCATTATCCCTTGCCAAAATACAGTCCTTCATATCCTGCAGCAGTACATGTTTACATTTCAGTTTTCCAGTGTACTGAATAAGTGTTTTCTTATTTTTTATTTCAAAAATTTGCCTGATGATTTCAGTGGATACTCCCTAACTCTTGTATCCATGCTATTCATGGTTTTAAAGATTTCCCTCAAATCTGACATTACTCTTGCCTTCTTTCAAGGTAACAAGACATCATCCCTTCATATGCTTTGCCTTCCATTCTTGCTTTCTGTGGCCTCATCAAGACCATGGTCAGATGTTGTCAGAGATACACATCATCTCCTGTACCATAAGATGGGAAAAGAAAAGAGCAAATGGTACTCAAGATGCAGCTACACCATGAATTTCTGTAATAGCATAATGTTTTCTGGTTTGTTCTCTACTTGTTTCCTAGCAAATCCTAGTTTTGTTTCTGCCTGATATTTCGTTGCTATTATCCACAGTGACTCCTGGGGTTCCGTTACCTCCTTTTACTGCCTCACCTTTTGCATGTCTGTGCTGAGATGTGGATCAAGGAACTCATCTACCTAAAGAACTACAGAAGAACAACCTGTATTCATACCCTTTTTCCTTAATTAGTGTCATAGTCTAGTTTATGGCATGTAGCCACAGACAGCCCTGTGTAATACTGGAGATGCCCTCAGTGCTACTGCTTCAGGGACCTGCAGCCTCAGAACATTCTCCCACTGTGCTCTGCAACTGCTTTTCACTGATACCAACCTTACTTGCTGTCAGCAAACAATCCTAACTTCTTCACTTCAGCCTCCAAATGTTTAGTTTGGTTTTGGTGGGATTTACTCAGGAGTGTCCTCAGATGTTTTTGTTCAACTTGGCATTGGTGATGCCCCTTTGGGAACATATGCCATAGGGCTGCTTGTGTGGGGCTGGTGTTGGCTCACCTGCCCGAACTACACTCCAGCATCATGGTCTGCCATCAGCCATTGATGTGGGTTCTACCTACCTGCATTCAGGGATGCAAGGGGGCTACAGGACTCCTACTAAGGCAAGAGAGGTACAATTTCTAGAATCTTAGAATGGCTTGAGTTGGAAGGGACTTTAAAGGTTATGTAGTTCCACCCCCTTGCCATGGGCAGGGACACCTTCCACTAGACCAGGTTGCTCAGAGCCTCATCCAGCTTGGTCTTAAACACTTCCAGGGATGAGGCCTCCACAATTCTCTGGGCAATCCGTTCCAGTGTCTCACCACCCTCATAGTAAAGAACTTCTTCTTACTGTCTAATCTAAATCTACCCTGCTCTAGTAGAAGAAAATGTGTAGAAAGACAAAATTTCCCAGAAATATCTTCCAGAACAATGGAAATAGGGGAAAGTTAGAAATATCGGAAATAGGGGAAAGTTAGAAATATCTGAAGTGCTTACCTGTTTACCAAAACCATACTTCATTAAGATCTTCAGAAATTATATATATCTGGTAGATATAAAATGAAATTATAGATATTACGTAGAAGAAAAAACCTTTCACGCATCTTTAAGAAAGAAGTATTTTTATTTTCAGTTATGACAATGTCACTTTTTATTGCATTCATAGCTATGAGGAATGTAAATTTACATATATATACTGTACTTGTTAACATATGTCTGCAATAATAGGAAAATAATAGAAACACTGCAAACAAGACATGGCTGTTGACTCACTAGCAGAAAGGGAAGCTATAATTGTATATGTAAATAGATTGCAAAGCAATAGCAGGGAAAAAATGTATTTCTATGGAAGAAGCTAGGCAAATGAACATGTAAGTGGTCTATACTTTCATTTATACATTCGTTATAGTGTAAATAAAACTGAAGTAATTATCTCACTGTTCAGTCCAAGAAAAAAATGTTTCACATGGAAGTTTTATTTCAGTGTTTTTCCGGATCTCTGTGGCAGGTGAGGAAAGAGAATAGGAACAGGAAAACAAAAGCAGTTTTTCTCTGAGAACTGATCTCTTTATCTTGACCCACAGATCTCCTTGGGACAGCCCTGCCCTTAGTGTTCTTTCAAAAAAAAGAAGAAAAAAATCTAAACTATTAAGATAAACAGTTCTCAAGTGAATAGTGAGAAGATTCCATACTGAACTTTGGTCATATAAAAATGGATGCAGAGGAGTTCTTTAAATGTAAAGTGTTACAGGGAAGAGAAGAAGAAATTAAAACATTTCTTTTCAGTATATGCAGTATGTATTTGGGCTACTTCTTTAAAAATAACTGCAGGTCTGCCAAAACATGAGAGAGGAGGCCAAGCTAAGATATGCTGGCAGGATCGACAGACATGGGCCCATTCAGCATCATGTGTACTCAGATCTGCAAGCCGGGAGATGTGTGTTCAAGGACAGGATCTGCTTCTCTGCAAGAAACCCTGAACCCCTCCAGGAGCTCCACAAAGGGCTGGTAGCAGCAGATTTCCCCTCTCCGCCCTAGATTTGACAGCACTTTGCTCTTTGGCGATGCAAAACTTGGCCACCCTGATGCTGCTGGAAGACCTCAGATTGCCTGCCCTCAGGGCTCCTCAGCACTTGGAAAGTGTCTGGAATAGCTATTCCAGAACATTATTTGGGTGTATGTCCTCTCTGGATGCTCCTATTTCAGAATAGGAATGCTTTTTTGGACTGACTATAATCCATACTCAGAGCAAATTCAGAAACAGTGTGGCTTCATGAAGATCTAAACTAAAATAGCTATTCAAAAACAATTATTCTGGAATAATAATTACAGCTCTCATTTCTGCATCAGATACAGGTATTCAGGAATACCTCTTCCAGTGTATTTGCACATGGAGGTGAGTCCTGGGCACTGTGTTTTCCTCAGTTGGGTGAAGAAAAGTCCTTTTGTTGAAGTCCTGGGAAATAAAATGAAAACTCTTTAAAACAAGATGGTGGTCTAAACTGCAGTTATTTTGACAATAGATCAGTCAAAGGTATCACACTTTGTTTCTGGTGCCTGAAGAGATGAATTCTGAGCTGTAGCTTCTGTTGCGTCACTGAGTTACTCATTGCCTTAAAGTCAGCTAAAGATGATTCATGGGCAATTAAAAAATGGCAAGGAACAGAAATGCCATTTAGGATGATGAAATAATACAGCAGTTTATTTCTTTGACATTGTTATTCAAATTGGGATTCACAGGTACTGACAACAAACAGGGGCTGAACCCTGGTACTCAAGGGGTAATCTCTAATTTTGTGCTTGCATCTCAAGATCTCGTTTAAACCAAAACTAATTGATTGTTCAAATGCCCTGGTGCAAGCCAGTAGGCTTGTCAGGTGGGGAAACTCAGGTAGCAGGTAGGTGTTGGCTCAAACCCAGCCTCACCAGCAAGGCAGCATGGATACAGCCAGTTTAAACCACACTGCACAGCTCTGGTCCCCATGCTTGGGAACAACTTTCGGAATTACTTCAACAGTGTCCAGGCAGTGCAAAGCGAACAGAGTTGCCTTTCTGCTCATGTTCCTGAAGGACACTGCCCAGGGAACCTTTGGAGGTTTTGTTTTCCATGTTTGCCCCACGCCTCTCCACAATGAGATGCCAACTGGACCAGAAACACTGCTGGACTGAAGGGGTCAACCGGTTTGTTGTATGTATTCTAATAAGGACCACTATCAGTTTAATACATTTTCTAGTAAAAAAATCTAAAGGCAAGTGTCAGAAGGCATGGGAGGAAAGGCACCAGTGCTGTAAGTTTAAGGTACTTGGGCAGTTACCCTTTCTTCATAGTCAGCAGTCCCTAAAAGGACAACTCAGAGCAGCCACCAGGCTGAGGTGCTCTGAAGTGCTCTCTAGGAGAAACCTTCTCTCCATTGCCTGCAAAGGAAGGTCACTTAAGTCTCAAAAATAAGCTCTTACATCATGTGATGTTAACAGCTCTCCAAACATTTAGGTCTGTAATACAATGAGAGCATACACCAACAAGAGGAAGGCTGAACTTTCCCTAAATCCACACTCAGGACTAAAAAGGTCCTATAGATGCTATCTATGCCTGTCAAAAGAAAAATGTCAGGCTGTTAGGACTCACATAGTTCCTGAAAGAAGGCCAATGGGTAATAAATAACCATAAACTCAGTCTATTAATTTCATTACTAGTGCTGGCTAAAAATAGGCCACTGCTATTTGTAGCAGAGAGATAAATACTGGATGAGTACAGAGGAATAAATTGCTGTTGTGAATTATGAATTAATGGGTGTTGAAAATGTATAAATTATAGATATGAAATAATTATGCAAATTATATTCCTTCATCCAATCATTTATTTAGTGGAAACACTTATACAGTATCTTTAGAGAGTGAGTGCGGTGGCGGAAGAAGTCATATTGATGTATAACCTGTAAGCGTTAGAAGTAAACAAACTTTTGTTATAAATGACATTGTCTTCCTTTCAGGAACCTCAGAGCTTTTCCTAATGTTAAATAACTACTTAAGGTGGTCCTCAGAAATAAAGGGATGGGCAATCTGAAGCACAGAACTGGCAAGGGAAGTAAGATCTAGGCTTTCCCTCCTCTTCATGTAGCAGTTTCACTGCTGATGGCAATGATTTGTTTAATATATTCCCATACTCATCACCCTAGCCTAAGCTATCCGTTGCCCCCAACCCTTCTGTGTGTCTCATATATGTGTATTAAATAACATTTATAAAAAATGTCTTATTTTTTGCAGAGTTTTTTCCTTTTATTTATTTATTTTTTAACTTCACTGTTGGCTTGGTGGGAATGCATGATGTCAGGAGCAAGCAGCAGCAGCAAAGGGGCTGGGAGTGGTGTAAGTCCTGCAGCTGCTGTAGGCTGCTGAGGTGGTGCAGAGGAGCTGTGCTCTCTGTATGAGAAACTCGTTGAGCCTTCCTCTTAGCCCATGAAGATGGCAGCTCTTCTCTGAATGTACTACTGAAAGATTGTTTTGCAGAAGGCTGGGTGAAATCCAGCAAATACATCTTTGTTTTTCAAGCCGGTCACATACAATTCTCACTGGGTTTTATGGTTGTGCTGGCAGCTCTCTCTTCAGACTAAATGAGCAAACAATTAAATACTGCACTGCTCAGTCAGACCTAAAACAATGGTAGTAGCTGCCAAGGACCAGACTGAATATAAATACTAACACGGGAAATTAATTAGTGCGGGGCTTATATGTGTGTGTGCCTTATAGGACAGGCAGAATTTCTGCAGAAAGCCGAGCAGACAGGAAAAGTCACATTTGTGAGTCAGAAAGAATACCAGAGGACCACTTTTTGGACAGAATGCTAATCAAAGGCCAGGTTTGGAAATATGAAAAGGGAAATTGGCTCTGTAAGATCTTCGTGCTTATGAGAATGCTTTTTGCCAATAAACATGATCATATCCAAGAAATAGCTATCATCAGTTTCTCCTGTGGAGAAGGCTGCACAAATCGCTGCACACAAGGCAAATGTTTGCGATGAAAAGAATGACAGGATGATACCTGATCTGTTGGGTTTGAGGACTCTACTTAGGTATCTTAAAAATTGTCCATTAAGTTGAAATTGGAAAATGTTGATATCCCGGCTCTGAGCTCTGCTGAAATTGTCTGCAGCCCTGGCAGCACTGACACAGCCCTGCCTGCAGCTCAGGCCACGACACAGATTTACTAATCACTCAGCTGTGTCCAGCAGAACCTCTTAAACTCTTCTTTTGCTGAGAGCTACAGCGGTGAAGATTTTTGCTGCTACCATGGGATTTTTAGGGGTATTTCTTGCTTCTTGAAATGAAACTGTTGTTCATATAAAAAGTTTTCATGCAAAACTGAGATGAGGTAACTTGAAAATTGGACAATTTCATTGATTTACTAAATACCCTGCCAACACCTGTAATGCATTAGCCTTTGCCTACACAAGCTAATGGGAATTGAAGTGCAGGTAGCACAGGACTTTACTGTCTGTAAGAGACAGAAGCCCCTGCAGAAGGACAAGTTAAGATCATCTGTCAAGACGCTGTCTCCAGAGCAAGGGAAATGATACCAAACCTGTGGTTTGTTTGATCCAGGAGCAGATGTGTTAACCATCAATGTGAGATGCCAAACCACTAAACTGGTTACCATATTTTGCTACACTTGTATGCAAAGAATGCTCATTAGCAGAGACTTCGAGTGTCCCTGGCTCTATCATCCAGAGCCATCTTGATCTCATGAAATGACAACTCTCTGCAACAATTTCTTTGATGCAGGACTAGCCTGAGATAATTACTAGTTTTAAGTGCATTGAGTAATAAACAGATTTCAGTGGGTTAAATAGCTACTGACAGCTCCTTTCCTCAGCTTCAGAATGGTGCCTGTTTTCCAGAGCAAGCGACCACTGATTATTACTAATGTGTGACATTAACATTAAGCAGTAATGATGACTAAATTGTTTTTTGTTGAAATATAATGAACACAGAGGATGCATTTTAATGGGAATAAATAAGGAGTAAATATTACAGTAATCCCTGGAACGAGTATGATCATGCAGAAGCTTTCCTTTTCTCTTTCATATTCCCAAATCTAATTATATTTTTCTAGTTTTCCTCCCTTCGTTTCCCCAATTCTTAAACTCTCAATCCTTCTTAAAACTTTCTGCTTCTTTGCACGTTTCTTTTCAACACAAGGAAAGGAAATCCTATCATCCTTCATTTTACTTCATAGCAAAACCAGGAGAAAATACAGCAGAGAAGGAAATCGAAGCACACTTAAATTTCTGCTAACTACTGTTGTCGCTGACATTTATATTTGTTTGATTTACACACATTCTAATTAACACAAGTAGTAAAGGGGAGAACTCAGCAGTGAAGCTACAAAAGTTTACAAGTTGCTTTCACATGTTTATTGCTTTGCTAAAACCCAGATGCCCTAATCAGCTTCCCAGATTATTCCTTGCATTCATAATGCCCTGCTGACAATGAAATGTAAATGAACTGCAGCAATGAAAGAGGTAAAATCTAGAGAGAAGATCCCAGTGTTAACATATGTCTCTGTTTCTAGTGTCAGGAAAGAAAAAAAAAAATCAGGAATGTAAGCCTCGAATAAGTAGTTTTTCTGTAAGTGAAAACAATCTTACTGATCAAAAATCTTGTGAAGCTATATCTGAGGAACACGTTCCACACTTACTAGTTGTTGAGTACAGTACCCAGCAGCATCAATAACTCAAGTGAATGGGAACAGTTTCACCAAAGAAAGAAAGAATGCATGAAGTTAGTCATAAAAAAAAAAACCCACAGCATTATCATTTGAGGAAAATAATATCGAAGTATCAAACATTAGTAAAATATTAACATATGAAATAAGAATCAAGAAGAGCTCTCCCATTGCCCCCAGTATGGCCCAGGATCTGTAAGGGAGGTAAAACCACAATACAAGGAAGCAGAAACTTTGCCACCTAGCATTTCCCTCCTGTAATTAAAGATGGTGATTTGTTATCCTTTTAATCCAAGAAAGATGGGATTCAGAAAACCTGGCTATTTTTTTCAGTTTTTAATCTAAGTGATTTTTTTCCCCAAACTGCTGCTCATAGCAAGCTCACAGCATTTTTGTGTCTCTACGCAACACACTAGATCTTCAGAAAGTGCTGAGCACCACAGGGAAGACCATCCTGCTTTCACCTAGATAGACTATAGGTTAAAGGTAGATCTTGCCCCAAAATACACCCTACACTTCCTTCTTGAGCTGGCCCCCTTATGAGTTGGTTGTGGATAGAATTCACCCATTGAAACTTGGTTTTCTTGCCCAGAGGTGACCTCTCTTTAGTCAGCACCTGTAGGAACCAAACCAGACCTGTTGGACGGACTGCAGAGATTCCAGGCAGTAAGCACCCACGACTTGGCCGGGCTGCACCTACATGTTCTGTGTTGTGTTGGCAATTAAACATGTGCATTTTATCACTTCCATGCAAGTTGTTAGACTTTTTTCTGCCCTTACCAGTTCATAGCATGATCAGAAATTTTGGAGTAAGTCAATACTCCTCAATCACTTCCAGCTGTAAGAAATGGGTCTCAGAAGGTTACAATAATCTATTCTGAGTTCTTGAGCCCTGAGCAACAAGTTTAATTTGTCACATGTCACATTAGATTGCAAGGCAGTCCAGGCTGCTCTGCAGAATTTCACAATAGGAGGAATTTATATGTATTCAGAGAAAAACATCTTCAGTCTACCGTGTAGTCAAGGAAGGCAATGCCTATTTATCACAGTCTCCTGATATTGGTTCAAAAGGCCATTGCATTATGGACTGAAATATAGATATAGTCTGCTTTCCCATCACCACAAGTCAATAGCGATGACAGGCCCATTGGCAGACAACTTGGGAGCTTTCCTAAGCCCCCCATCCTCACGTGGTCAGAATACCTACTGCACTGAAAGAGGGAATTGTGTAGAGTTTACTCAAGGACACTTTACAATGTTGAGTCTTCTGTCCAAAAAGTGATCCCAGCACAGAGGCTGTCTTAAAGCAGCTTTCCCATGACGTTGGAGAAATAGCTGAAGGCTATGCCTTTTCATTGACCTTATTTCTTCCCAAAGGCCTATGTTTAATCAGGGGCATGTAGCCAATCTGACCTTAATAGCTTTTTGTCAGAGGAGGTGACACTGCTTAATACAGCTCTTCTATGCATCTAATCTAACCTGTGCACCATCTCTACACTCCCAAGGAACTGTACTGCAGAATGGGGGCCAGCGTCTTCATCCAGTTCTGATGGTCTTCCAGTAGTCTGCCCAGCAGCGGCTCAGGGGAGAGCACCTACAGTCTTCCCCAGAAAGTGACCTATTGCAAGGTGGGAACTACGACTTATTTCTCTGACTAGAAGAGAATTTCAGCTTTGACCATTCAACACCAATTTGACTTGGGAAGGTTTCATATGTCAAATATCGTGCGTTATGTTCTGATCTTAGAATTTTGTTGGGGTTTAGCAGGTCTATAGTTGCAGGTATTTTAGCAAATTATCCTCCAGTGTGATACTTCTTTATGGAGTGCAACAACTGAAATAGCAGAGTGGAGGCCAAAATACTGGGCCACATAGGAAGGCTTAAACAGGAATTAATTTAGGTAGGATAGTATCTGGATCTAATCCCAAATGCAGGAATTCATATATTTAATTGTAGCGCAGCTGTTCATGTCAATGTGCCAGAAGCAAAAAGCATCAAGGAGGCTGGGAGAGCACAGACAGCATGGCCTCAGGCGGTTGTGCAAGGAAGAGAGGAGACCTATTCAGAAATCATTTCTTTAGTTCTATGGTAATCAGAAAAATAAGAAATTGTAATGGTCACAGCACCTAATTTAGCTACCAAATGACACTCCTGCACAAAGTAATTTTTTCCTTCTTGACTGCAAAAGTCAAGGAAAGGAACCCCTCACGTAGATAGCATGCATTCCTCCTCTTGCGTTTGCTTGCTGGAAACAGAAAGGACAGCACCAAAGACATTCCCAGTTCACATCATTGCAACAGCAAGGCCTGGCTGAACACTTCAGCCCAAGGGAACCACAGCAATATTTTTCAAGGCAGCGAGATACAAGTGCTTCCCTTCAGATCAGCCTGTGCTACCGAAAGATGGATTTTTCACCTGTCATCCTCAAGGGAAGTGGTCCTGATTGAGGGGTCACCTTATTAATGTTTATAAATATGTAGAGGGTGTCAGGAGGACAGAGCCAGGCTCTTCTCAGTGACGTCCAATAACAGGACAAGGGGCAATGGGTGCAAACTTGAGCATAAAAGGTTCCGTGTAAACACAAGGAAACACTTTTTCACGGTAAAGGTGGCAGAGTACTGGGGCAGGCTGCCCAGAGAGGTTGTGGAGTCTCCTTCTCTGGAGACATTCAAAACCCACCTGGACACATTTCTGTGTGACCTACTCTAGGTGATCCCGCTCTGGCAGAGGGATTGGACTCGATGATCATTCGAGGTCCCTTCCAGCCCCTAACATTCTGTGATTCTGTGATTGACACTGATGTAACTGAGGACAGCAACACATCAGGGATTAACAAGCTCTTTTCATTCAACTGCTTAACCGTAATTGCCCAAATACACATCTCTTACCTTTGGGAAATAAGGGGTAGCTCCAAATAGGTTGCTTGCTTCCTGCTAAGAGTCAGACAATTTCATATTTGCCATGGAGTAAAATTCTTCGGGTTGTCAATTGCTGTGCCTTCACTAACACACAGTAGATGCAGAGGATACCGTGCCAACAGGTCCATAATCCTGAGAGCAGCATCAAGCTCAAAGGCCTGAGAAAACAATAGGAATAGGTTATTCAATGATCAAATTTAATTAGTATTCCAATCAGAGTGGAACAAAGGAAATAATCAACTAATAATCTTATGCTGAGTAATGAGGATAATTAAGTTTGGATTTGTTTGCATATTTTGAAAACCTCTGCAGCTGTGTCAGGTGAACTAGTTAATTTAAGAAAAGCCATACCTTGAAAGGCTTTTTTACTAGATAGATTGAGAAATTGCTGGTGGACCCAGGTGCCTCTTTGATGCAACTATTTCCCTATGAGGGCAGGAATTACAGAGCAGATGGCGAGGTCTGTGCTGGGGCTTCCCAACTTTCTTCCCTGCTGGGGTGTGCCTGAAAAGTTGCTTTTATTTCCTTGCCTGGAGTCATGCTCTAATTTCTATTTTGCCTTTGGTTTCTCCAGGCTCTGTGTGCTGGTGTATTTTCCTGTTTCTCTTCAGAAAGCAGCTGCTCACAGACTCCTTCCACCTGCACTTGCCTGGACTGTGCCTTGGTGTTGTGGGCTCATGCTGAGGGTGCTCTGATTTCTGCCCGTAAAACGCTTTTGCTGTGTCTCGTGACTACTTTAAACAGAAGAAAGCTGCAGCTTTAGCATGCCAGGATGTCAGGGGGTTTTGTAACACAATACACTTCTATAATAAAAGATACATAATGATATTACATATATACAGATGTGCTGTAGTACATCATATACACTATATATACAAAATATATATATACATACAAAATGCTTATATATGTAATAGAATAGATTTATATGACAATATTTTGTATTTATACCTTATAATACATAACATGCATATAATACACAGTATATGTATTATATGTATATATTATAAAATATGTTATACATAATGACATATGTGCACATAAAAACCTTAGCTGCAATACGTCAGTGGATCTGTGAGGTTTGGCTTGTGCCTTTGCAGTGATGAGTAGTTTTGTTACCAACTGGAAAGGGTGCAGAGTAGCTCCTGAAGAGGAGGCACAAGGAGAACAGAGGTGCCTGAACATGCCTTCTCACAAAATTTCTAAACGAGAAAGAACGCTGTGGTGTCCAACTCTTGCATCTTAACTGTAATACTGTTTTTCCAGTGATGACATTGTCAAGCTAAATACATTGGTGGCAATAAGAGAGGTACGTAGCGGCTCTTTTAATGCTACCATTGCACTGCAGATCATCCCTGCCCTGGCACATTTGCCCAAATGATTATTATTTTCTTGTTATGGATTGTGTTTCATTCCCAGGAGATAGCTCAGACAGAAATTAAGTATTGAAAAGATTTCTGAAGATGGATCCTTCCCCAGGAGTGGTGAGATTTATGTCCTGACATGAAGATGACACATGGCACTCTGCAGACCTGTGAAGCTGCCTCAGTACAAATATCTGAAGAGCTGATTATCTGAAGTACTCGGAAAGTATTTCTTGGGCAGAATGTGCTGTTTCATACTTTCAAGATAGTATCTATCATTGTGTTTGCTTCTTACAGGAACAAAATATTCCGAATCCTCTAGAAAAAAATGAGTTATTATGCAAAGGACAGCACAGTGGTGGCAGAGACTTTGGACAGGAATTTTGAGAAATGGCTTTGGGCAACTGGTCATGGGAAGAAATGTGTGGATAGCCAAGAGCAGTGAATGATTTTCCAGTCTCCAACCACACTGACACTCATCTGATCACACCAGTCTTTTTTATACTTCTTGTGTGTGTGTGTGTTTTCTTCTGTGCTTTTCCATAGAACTGCTTTCAGCTGAATTTTATGACAGAACTTCAATTTCTTCATTGAATGAAAAAATAAGGTGCTATTTACATTCAATTTCTTCATTGAATAGCATCTCTATATTTTTCTTTCTTGATATTCAGAAACAATTCTATAACAAAAGTAACAAGCAATCTGGAGAATCCAAGAGTTAAACACAAAGTTATAGGGTTTGTGATGTTGGGTTGGTGGCAGTTTTGCATGAATTTAGATTGTAATCCAAACCCAATGAAGTCAACATTAGAACTATCATGGTCAGCAGACCTTCTGTGCTGCCTGTAGAGTGTTGTCACTGTGTTTCTATGCATCATGACCAATGAGCATTTGCTCTCTTTTAGCACATTTAAGTAACATAGAATCATAGAATCATAGAATCACACAATGGTAGGGATTGGAAGGGACCTCTGGAGATCAACAAGTCCAAGCCCTCTGCAAGAGCACAATCTCCTAGGGCAGGCTGCACGGGAACCTATCCAGGTAGGTTTTGAAAGTCTCTAGAGAAGGAGACTCCACAACCTCTCTGGGCAGCCTGTTCCAGGGCTCTGTCACCCTCACAGGAAAGGAGTTTTTCCTTATGTTGAGGTGGAACTTCTTGTGCTCCAGTTTGTGCCCATTGCCTCTCGCCTATCACAAGGCATCACTGAAAAGAGACTTGCCCCTTCTACTTGACACCCACCCTTCAGCTATTTGTAAACATTCATAAGATCCCTTCTCAGTCTTCTCCATCTACAGGACTTAGTAGTCAGAAGGCATTTTAACAATAAATGGAATCAGAGAGCAACAGAAACTTGCCAAGTGAAGACTGAGCAGACAGCTGGGGTATAAATAAGGTGTGAGTAAGGAAAAAACCTAAATTAGTTTTGATGCTGAAGGACTGCCTTGTCAAATCTTTCCTCTCGGTAACACTGCAGGGTGCTACCAAATTCAGTGACGTTGAATCAACATGAGTAAAATTTGAATTTTTCCAAAGTGATAGCAAAATGCTGGAGCTATTTATGATTGGAGTGTTTTGAGATACCTTGTAGCATTCATCCCACAAGCTGAACTGCCTCCTGCTTTATATTCTGTGATGTCAGTCAGCTATTTCTTTGAAGGATTTTTATTTTTAATAGCCTCCCCAAAAGTATGCCTCATGGAGTCACACTTCACTTCAATGTTTCATCCTGACAAATCTGCTACTAAAGAGCAAGTTTTCATCTCCTCATATATTAATTACAGAGTATTCTTCTGCCCTCTTCCCCGAGGTATATCACTAAGTGCAAAAAAACCCCTTAGTGTGTTATACATATAGTTATATACTTTTGTATAGCACTAAATGTATAGAAAATCTTATTAATGGGTTTATGTTTTGGTACCTTGAATCCTTCCTATAATAACCACCTAACTGTATTTTGCCAGTAGGTTTCACCTCATGATGATACCTTCATTATCTAGGGGGGGACTTCTCTTGCAGCGCTCCTCTGGGACCTCCTCAGTGAAGGGACATTGTCATTACAGACGGGCAGGGGTGGTGGGTGTGATGCCGGCCCTTCTTCCTGAGTTTACACCCAAACCACCCAATGATTTTGTAGGATGTCTATGAAATGAAAAAGCTTTTCTGGCAGCAGGAGCAGCACAAGGGGGCGTGTGGCTGACCCCATGGTTGGGCTGCAGCACTCATGGTGCACGGGGAGGGTATGGGTGGCATTCACAGGTAGTCCCAGCCACAACAAAGCAAATAACATCATCTCTTACTTGGCACTTTCATAGTATGAGTTTGGCACAGTGAGGTGCCAGTGAGTCTTACTGGGGGCTGTTGTTCCTATGGATGGTGTATCTGACAAAAGGAGCAATATTTTTTAACACTTCCTCTTAGGGAAAATTTGAATGGAGAAATGGTGCCCCACTGCAGTACCTGAGACTTACTATGTTACCCCAACTCATCTCTTCCTAGTTTGTGGGTCATTTCAACACAGAGGAATTTCAAAAGACTTGTGCTTCCATGAGGAATGTTACAGAGGGAGGTATTTGAATTGATTGAATTCATAGAATCATAGAATTGTCAGGGTTGGAAGGAACCTTAAAGATCATCTAGTCCCAACCCCCCTGACATGGACAGGGACACCTCCCACTAGATAAGGTTGCTCAGAGCTCCATCTAACCTGGCCTTAAAAACTTCCAGGGATGGGGATTCCACAACCTCTCTGGGCAACCTGTTCCAGTGTCTCACCACCCTCTTGGGGAAGAACTTCTTCCTAATGTCCAATCTAAATCTACCCTCCTCTGGTTTGAATCCATACCCCCTACCTGACATCCTAAAAAGTCCCTCACCAGTTTTCTTGTAGGCCCTCTTCAGATACTGGAAGGCCACAAGAAGGTCTCCTTGCAGCCTTCTCTTCTCCAGACTGAATACCCCAACTCTCTCAGCCTGTCTTCATCTGATCATCCTTGTGGCCCTTCCCTGGACACGTTCCAGCACGTCCATATCTTTCTTGCAACAGTTCGTCCAGAACTGGACGCAGTACTCCAGATGGGGTCTCATGAGAGTGGCGTAGAGGGGGAGAATCACCTCCCTTGACCTGCTGGCCATGCTTCTCTTGATGCAGCCCAGGACACGGTTGGCTTTCTGGGCTGCAAGTGTGCACTGACGGCTCATGTTGAGCTTCTGGTCCACCAGCACCCCCAAGTCCTTTTCTTCAGAGCTGCTTTCAAGCCAGTCACTGCCCAGCCTGTATGGGTGCTTGGGATTGCCCTGACCCAGATGCAGGACCTTGAACTTGGTCTTGTTGAATCACGTGAGGTTGGCATGGGCCCACCTCTCCAGCCTGTCCAGGTCCCTGTGGATGGCATTCCTTCCCTCTGTCATGTCAGCCGCCCCACACGGCTTGGTGTCGTGCTGAGGGTGCACTCAATGACACTGTCCATGTCATCGACAAAGATGTTAAACAAGACCGGTCCCAATACTGATCCTTGAGGGACTCCACTTGTCACTGGCCTCCACTTGGACATGGACCCATTGACAGTCACTCTTCGGGTGTGGCCGTCAAGCCAGTTCTTTATCCATCAAGTGGTCCATCCATCAAACCTGTGTTTTACCAGCTTGGAGACCAGGATGTCATGTGGGACAGTGTCAAAGGCTTTGCTCAGGTCCAGGTAAATGATGTCAGTTGTTTCTCCCTTGTCTATTGATTTAAAGCAGTTAAAGAAACGTGGGTGGCATAAGCATATTACATCAGGACTGAGCTAGATGTACCAAATCTAAATGTCCAAAATTGGAATGAGGGCCCAAAGTGAAGAAAAAAACCAGTAATACCCTAGTCAGAAGTACTTCAATTAGAAATTCACCTCAGAAATTCCTTTTCATGTGCATTGCATGGAGTAGGCTTTGCTCTTTGCCCTTGCATATGGATGGGATTTACAAAGCTGCCTACCACACCTCTAGCCTTGATGTCATTTCTGTTTCTTTATATTGCAAAAGGACTAAACCAGATCACCATAAAAAGCCTAGCCCTTGCATTTGGCCCCCAGCACTTCATACCGCCATAATAACCCTGCATATGTCACCACATGCTCTCTGGAAGTGCATTGGCAGGGAGAAGGATGTATCATGTATGAAATCAGAGTGGGAGACCAGAGTACACGAGAAAGAGCCTCGCCCTGGAGATTTGCATCAAGTTTATAACCTCTACCTGCTTTAAAGATATTTAAAGTTGTTCCAAAGTGACAGAGATTACTTTATTCGCCATAAACTCTTCCATGGGTGAGGCAGTTTTTTTGATAGGTGTGAGGAAGATGATTCATTTGTCTGAACTGCCCAACCTTCTTGTATGCTCAGCTGGTAAATGGGAGTTGCATCCAGACAGACTCCCAAAGAAGAAAATACCCCATCACTCGTAGAAAGGAGGAAAAGTTAAATTTACTAACATTGCAGTTTTCATGGCCCCTAAAATAATAAGCAGCTGGGGCTAGAAGTTGATTTATTCTCATTTTCAAGACTCTGTTCACTTCTGCTTCTTCCTTTAACTTTTAAGCACAGGTGCAACGGGTTGACCAAATCATTACTTGTTCTTGCCTTCTGAAAATTTTCTGATTAGGCAAAAAATAATTATGCATTCAAAAAAACCTTTTTTTTGTAAATGCATGAACTTGCACAGGTGGATTTGTGAACACGTGAGTGTTACAGGGATTGTTTAAGAATCTTTTCTGGAAGCCTGCCCTCAAATATCTTCAGTATTGGCTATTCAGATTTGGTTATTTCGGAGAGCGAGGCTGTGAGGCACAAGAGATTACTTAAAATGAAAAATGTACGTCATTTTTATAAAGAGTCTCGGTAGACAACATGGAAAAATGATGTACAGTGAATCAAATCAGATCCTGAGGGCAGGCTGAGCTCCAGATCCACTTTCTTTCCCAGCATGCTGCTGGCTGCGGGGTGGCCACATGCGCTCACAGAGTTCATTTATACTGACTCGACATTTCAGTGAGGGCTTGCGCTGAGGTAATCACCTTCACCGGGGCAAGGGCGTTGACTGGCTTTTGCAACTATGGTAGAATGATGCCAGTTTTGACAGCAAATGTTTAAATTTATACCCCTCTGCTTGTCCGCCTGCAAAAGATGGCCAATATTTTCGGAACACTAAAAAAAAGGATCTGGTGTTTGACCAAACCCTTTGAGTTGTCGTAGGGCTGGTCAAAAGAACAGATTAACAGAGATACAGAACTTTTCACTAAACATTTTTATTCTTTTTTTATTTTTTTTTGACCAGTTCTACTTGCATCGAAATTTCTGAAAGAAATATGATTTTTTGTCTCTTTTGATCTTCATACTTTTTTTCCACGCGGGTCCTATAGCAATAGTTCAGAGAAAACCTACAATAACATTTTGTCTCTTGATGATCAATAGCATATGAAATAAAAGCTCCATTCCTAAAAATAAACTAGGGATTTCTATCACATTAACTTTACTTTACCTTAGGCATATACGTTGTTATTTGGGTTACATGATACTGAATAGTTGATAAAAAAAAATAGTAAGACTAGTGAATTGGATCATGTGTAACAATGAGAATAACAAAAGGAATCCCATGCATTTAAAGTCAAATGCTAGAATTTGGCATAAGATGGGTATGTGGAAATTCCAGGACGAGAAGAAAAACAGTACCGAAAAGAGAAAATATTTGCATAACATTATTAGTTTATTATCTAAAAAAAGAACATCTAGGTGCACAGCTTACGATGTATCAGAGCATGATAGTTACGTTACAGGTCACAGAACACTTTCCTGCTCCCAGTCAGGGTGTTAAATCTGTCAGAAATATGAATATTTTTGCCTATGTCCTACGTACGTGAAATTTGGCTCTTTCACCAAACCTGGACAACAACCTCGCCATCTGGCCAGCAAGGCAAAGGAGGAGCTCCTATAGAGGAGATCCACCTGAAATGCCTTGGGAAAGGACTTGCCCTGTGGATGCGCAGCCGTGACAGGTGAGATCAGATGTCCAGCGCTGAAGGCTTGTGGTGGGTCCAACTGCCCCCCAGTATCGGGGAAGGAGGAGGCAAGTGTAGATGTGTGACTGTTGCCTTTCTCCACATCTATATGCAACAGCAGACTTGCCAAACTGAGCATTCTTGTCATGTGTGACTCGTTCAGGTATTTGACTTGGTATTGCAATGGAGATAATTACGTTTGTTTACCGTTTGCAAACAATCTTCTACAGAGCGCAGACAAGATCACAGCTCTGTCTCAGAGTTTATAATGGAAAGGAGAAATAATCAAATTTAGTAGATTGCTTATGCTGAAGCTCAGTCAGTCTGTTCTCAGTGTTTAATTACATTTGTTTGTGGAGCCACAGAAGGAGCAAGGCAGATGCTGGAGATCTGTGGTTCAAAGTTTGTGGCTTTCTTTCTCACTCTAGATGTTCTCCTACAGCCATGCTTCTGCTCCTGCTCCCTCAGTGTCCCTGCACCCACCTATCCCACAGCAGGAACCTGCCTCTTCTCCAGGCCTGCTGCTGGGGACACCTCATGGGGCTGGAAGGTGGCCAGGGCAGGGGTCACAGCGTTCCAGGTGATCAGCCTGGTGCCACCTCCAGCCTTTGTCATCCTGAGATGAGTGCTTTGACTGCTGGGCTCCTAGGGAGGAGCAAGTGGCACTATCTGCTTCCCTTCAGCTGCATGTCCAGAAGCACTAGCTGCCCATGAATACATGTGTTGGGAAGAGATTTCCACTGGCTGATGGGTCCCGAATGACCAGGAGTGTCCAAGCGTTGATGGAGGCTCATATATTTTGGAATAGCCGCTGCAGCAGAGACTAGCATCCTGCAGACCTGCTGGGCTACTCTGCAGTCTCTTTTCTTTCACCTGATCCCGCAGGGAGCCCTGGCACCCTTCTGGCACAGTACAGCTCATTTTAGTGAGGTTGAGCTTTGTGGTTCCTAAAGAAAGGCACCTGCAATAGAGGTTCATGATTTTGGCATCAGTGTCTTTACAAACCTAAGACAAACTTCCCAGGCAGAGCAGACAGAACAGCAAGAGGTCAGCTTTGCTGGATTTTTTTTACTAACTAGAACTGAAAACACAATGCCCATTTACACGCATTGATGTTCCTGGCTGCGAAACTGTGGGACAGAAAAGGTCTGGGATGGCTGGGATGGCTTATCTTGGCTTGCATGTTAGGTGGCATCTTCCCTCTGGTGATTCTGCAGTATTGAGTGTTTTTTTGGTGTGTTGGCTGGTCCCAGGAAAACCAACCACCCCTGAGTCTCCTGTCTTAACCAGCTTTATCCAGCATTAGCTTTGTGGTGGAGCTGTGCACATTGTGTATTCACTACAGCAGCACCACGCAGGACAGCCTTAGCTTCGCAGAAGTGTTGTAATATGCAGCATGTGGTAGGTCAGTGAAAAAAAAACACCTGCTTTTTGTGAGTCAGCAGAGGTGCACACTGCGGGCACAGCATCCACGGTCAGGGCTGGTGGGAAGATGGTCAGATCTGTGGCATTTAGCAGCCTTCTTTCCAGACTACCAGTTTGTTCAGTCTTTCTGTGCAGGTCACATTTTCTACACTTCTCTCTTTTTGTCACTTTACTCTGAGCTCTCTTTAACTGGTCCACATCTTCCTGAAAGGGTTATGCCCAAAGTGAGACACAGAGGTCTTGCTGGGCCTTCACCAGCACTGGAGTAAGCAGGAGAACCCCTCCACATGCCTTCCAGCCTTCACCCCCGCTCCTGACATTCCCATGAGATTTGACTCCCACCCCCACAAGAGTTTGATGCTGCTGCCTGGTGCTGTGATTCACTTCATTGATCTTGTGCTGCTCCTCACCCTGTGTTCACACAGCCGATGCTTTTGCCAAAACATCAAGCTTTTTGCGCTTGTCCTTTTTGAATCCCATGGCCGATTGGAAAGCACTTTGCAGATTTTAGATCATTGTGAATTCTGCTCCTGTCTTTCTGCGCCTGCAGACCTCTGGAGGTTGATGTTTTATGTATACCCACTCTCACAACATGAGTCATTAGTAAAAATATCAGGCAGCCCCCATTCACAGCAGTGCGCAGCAGCCCATTCTGTACTTTTTTTTTCCTAGACACTCAAAGACACTCTTCAGAGGTTTTCAGACAAGCCCTGTAATCTCATTACTGCGGTTCATTTAAGAGTTCTTTCCCCCAGCTTGAGGATGAGAGTGTTGCTTGCGACCATCCTACTGAAGTCACGTATTATGATGCTTGCTCACTTGCTTGTAATGTTGTCCAAGAAGGAAACTAGGTTGGTTGCACATGATTTATTCCTGCTAAACATGTTAGCTGCTTTTTATCCTCTTATTTTTTCTGTAGGTTTGCAGATAGCTCTGTTCATTTTTCAGGTACTGTTGAGCATTTGTTGAGTACCATTGAGCAGCAAGCTGATCCTAGGCTTTTCCATCTGAAAGATATTTACCCTTTTTTCAGTCTTCTGGGATCTCCCCCATCATTCACAAACCTTGGGTATAACTGTTAATGGCTTTGAGACTCCTTCAGCTAGATCTCAAAGTACTCCAAAGTGAATTTTTTCAGGTCCACCTGTTAACAGCATAATTATTGCTCTCTGGCTGCAGCACCTCTCAGGTAATGGAAACAAATGGATTCTGATACTAAAATACTACTTAAAATAACCATATGCTGATTACATTAATTAGATATCGCAACTATTAAGTATCACTGTTTCAGACTTGGTAGATACAAAGCATGAGGCATTGGCATAAGTCCCTTTCAACAGTATCTCATATAGCACAGACATTTTCAGCAAGGTTGGTGGTCTGAGTAATTCAGTTGTTTCCTTGTTCTCACCATGCAAGCATATGGATATTTTCCCCACTTTTTTTTATTAGAAGCCACTGGCAGAAAAAAAGGAGAGAAACACCCTCTATTGCTCACTATTGACTTTTCAGAAACACGAACTGGTCAGCAGAGTGACTTGTCAAACTTTACATCTTGCTCATTTGCATGGAAAGCAAATTGGGGCAGGAAATTGTGTTTAGCTTTGGTATGTGTCTAGCACAGCAGGGACATCCTGGGGGCCTCTCAAAGCATCTACAATAGAAGCAGTAGATGTTCATTCATCAAGGACTGATATCGTCCCTGGCTTTAGTACACTTAACACAGTACTTATGCAGCTGGAGGAAGAGAAGACCGCTGAGTCAGTTGCAGATGGATATGGAGCCAGATGACTTACTTAAGATCTTGGCAGGTTTTGATTTTTCCTCAGGAGGAGAGGATCTTAAGCACCCAGGAGGCCATCATTTCTAATCAAGAGATTTTTTTTTTTTTCAAGCCACAGGCCAGGTTTTTTTGCTGTTATATCCTTACCTGCAACAGCAGCTCCTATTCTTCCATGCAAAGACCAAAGCTCTTCAGTGCAAGTGCCTTATGATATCAAGCAATTGAGATGACTTTGATCAACCAGGGTAACCCACGCAGCCCAAAATGCTGCTCAAGTGCTGAGCTGGTCTCTGCCTGGGGGAAACCAGCACCTGGAGCACACATTGCCTGCAATGGGGAGGGCAGCCACCATCCCCTCTCCTGCTGCCACTGGCAGAGAAGAAGTGTGAGAAAAAGGAAACATTATTACCTGCCTGTTGCAGGTGAGGAACTGAAACAACTACTGGAGTCTCTAATGAGACTGAAATGTAAAACCTGAGCTGTTTCCCATACCCCCTCTCTTTTTCTTGATCTCTCTCAGTAGAGTGGATGATTTCAGGTTCTTGGCACCACCTCAGCTCACGTAGCACAAAGCACACACAGCACTTTATTTACAGTGCACCATGGACCTGCAGATAATTCACTCTCAGCGATATTACACAATTACTTATAGACGCCTGTGTTGAAAAGAAATGAAAATTATTATTTATTGAGAACTTCTCAGCAGTCCCTGGGATTAAAGAATGTAATAACTAGTAACATTTTATGCCAAACATTGTGTTAACAGAAAGACTACTGTAGTATATGTATTGACAAAAGAATATTTTATTTAAAGGGCTGTTAGGCTACAATGAGTATATGAAGTCCAGCTTTAAAGGAACCGTGAAAACTGAGATAGAGAACAACTCACTTTTTAATCAAATCTCAGAGATGGCAGTGAAGCTCACAAGCAACTTCAGATGGCCCAGAGCTGGAGGGAGCTCAGTGCTGACACAAGCAAGATCATTTGTTGTGCTGCTTCACACCCCTTTGAACATGCACTGCACGGCACTGGGGTGCAGGATATCTTAACTAATATTATTCCTGTCTGAAAAGGACTGAAGATGTCACCAAACTGAGTGGTGTGGTTGATATGTTAGAGGAAAGGGATGTCATCTGGAGGGACCTTGACAAGCTTGAGGAGTAGGCCCATGTAAACCTCTTGGAGTTCAACAAGGCCAAGTGCAAAGTCCTGTGCCTGGGCTGGGACAATCCCAAATATCAGTACAGACTGAGGAAGGACTTAGGGATACTGGTGGATGAAAAATCAGATATGAGCCAGCAATCTGCAAAAGCCAGCTGTATCCTAAACTGCATCAAAACAAGTGTGGTCAGCAGATCAAGGGAGATGATTTTCCCCCTCTACTCCACTCTCAGAAGACCCCACCTGGAGTACAGCTTTGGGATTCACAGCACAATAAGGACATGGACCTGTTGGAGCGGGTTGAGAGGAGGGCCACAAAGATGATCAGGGGGCTGGAGCACCTCTCCTATGAGGACAGGCTGGTTGTTCAGCCTGGAGAAGAGAAGGCTCCAGGGAGACCATATTGTGGCCTTTCAATATAAAGGCGGCTTATAAGAAAAATGGATAAAAACTTTCTTGCCAAGGCCTGTAGACGGGACAAAACAAAGGGCCACAGTTTTACATTGAAAGAGGGTATATTTATATTGGATATACGGAAGAAATCTTTTATGATGAGGGTGGTGAGATGCTGGAACAGGTTGCCTTATCATTGGCAGTGTTCAAGGCCAGGCTGAATGGGGCTTTGAGCAACCTGATCTAGTGGGAGATATCCCTACCCATGGCAGGGGCATTGGACTGGATGGTCTCTGAAGGTCCCTTCCCACCCAAACCATTTTGTGATGCTGTTCATGGCTGTGACTTTGCTGCTTAGGAAGACCGAGCATCAAGAGTCGTGGGTTCTGTTTGCTGTAACAGCAAGTTTGGCTTGGCCTTTGGTGATGGGAGATTTGACACTTAAATGGGTTGATTTTGGATTGGATTCATCCTAGCTAGTTAAGGGAACCTAAATGGGATGCTTAAGTTAGAAGCACAGACATCCTGGGCTCTCTCCATAATCAGTAGAAAGAAATAGGTGTTTTTGGAGGGTGGACTGGCTCATGCAAGAGCTGAGAAGCATTTATTTCTTTCCAGTGACAGTGGGAAGAACCTAAAGTAATTGCATTCCAAGTGTACATACTTCAGATATTTTATGTTATGTTAGTTGAATCTGGGTTTTTATATACAAGTTGCTCAGATAGCAAAATAATGATGAGCTAAGTAAGATTCAAGACAGTATTTGAAGCATGTTTTAACAGAGAGCTGGAGAGTTTAGAGCTGCACTTTATTTTTTTTCAGATTATATTTTTCACCCAGAAATTAATAACTTTCTGTTATTCCTTCATACCTTACATAAAAGTTTGGGCAACTTGTTAAATTGTATTTGTGTGCCTATTGAAATTAATCAATTAAATGGCCTCTGTGGGGCTGCTGCAGCATATGGGCACCTCATGCTTTGGCTGTGCTTCATCCTCTGGGGCTAGAAGAAGGCTGGTGGCCACTGGGCTTCACCCTGGCCCTCAGTCCACCTCTGGCTTCCAGCCTCCAGTCTGCATGTAGTGGCCATGCCTCTGCTTCAGGGCAGGTGGGAGGCAAGCCAGTTCTCATCACCTCATTGCTGATGAGGGGTGTTTCCCTAGAAGAATCACCAAGAAAAGTGGTACTGGAAGGGATGAGAAGGACCAGACTGGAGGTTACTGTTCCTGTGGTGGGGAGATGGAGGAAATAGCTGGTGGGGTTGTGAATATGGTTCTCGGTGGATCCTTCAGCGCTGTTACATTTTCCTAGGTGCCTGGAAGCCATTCCATCTGTAGAGGGCATCCTACTGCTTTTGGGGAGGATGGTCAGTAGATGCATGTCACTCGTCTAGTGGCTCCTGTTTCAGCTCAATGACATCACAGTGGCAAGGGCTTCAGCTTCCAAGCAAATGCAAAATTTACATCAGAAATAGTATGGCCAACAGGACTAGGGAAGTGATCACACCCCTGTACTTGGCTATGGCGAGGCTGCACCTCCAATATTGGGTTCAGTTTTGGGCCCCACCCTACAAGAAGGACATTGAGGTGCTGGAGTGTGTCCAAAGAAGGGAAAAAAAGCTGGTGAAGGGTCTAAAGAACAAGTCTTATGAGGAGTGGGTGAAGGAACTGAGGTTGTTTAGCCTGGAGAAAAGGAGGCTCAGAGACCTTATTTCTCTCTGCAACTCTCTTTAAATATCTCGCTTGAAGGTATTTAAAAGATGTGTAGATGTGGCACTTAGGGACATAAGTGGTGGACTTGGCAATGTTAGGTTTATGGTTGGACTTAATGATCTTAAAGGTCTTTTCCAACTTGAACAATTCTGTGACTCTATGAATCTATGAAATGTTCTTTATCGGCTTTTACTTCCCATGCAGATTCCCAAACCTGCGCATCTTCGTTGCAGCCTTTCTTAATGCTGGTCTGCCCCGCTGCTGTGATACACCCCACTGCATTCACCCCTCTGATGCACGTGTGCTCTTACTCAGTGCTCCTGCAGCTCTCTCAGGTTTTCAGGTGTACCCATACGGGAGGTGAGCTGCAGTGGGGCTGCCTGTGCTGGCCAGTGCCCAGATTCTACTTTCTTAGACCCAGAAACAGTGTCCCACTGCTCAGTGATTTCCTCTGAAAGCTGCCCAGAGCCTGGCAATCATGCCTCTGAATTTTCCCAGTGTATGTCTTCAATGGCAAATTGTTATTAGTGGAATAGGATGGGGTTTTTTTAGAGATAGGGGTGATTTGTCTCTGCTACGTTGAGCTTTCTAAAAGTGAGGTGTCCAGCCCATAGTCAGTAAGGAGAGAGGCACACTTTTGGAGGGGGAGTTTGCCCACCTCTTCTAGACACCTGATGAAGGGGATGAATTGCTCTCTGGAGGTGGTCATTTTTCACACTGACTATGGAGAAAACCTATGGCAATAGCTCAGGCTGAATATTTAAAGTTCAGTGTCTAAAGTGTAGTAAGTTAAAGGTGTAGGATCATAGTCCAGTGTCAATATCCTTGAACAAACTCTGGGCTTTTTAATGTGGTGCTCAGTGAGGAACTAATTGTGATTTAATGTGGGAGACTAATTATGAATTGGAATTCAGACTGTATGATAAAACCAAACCAAACAGACTGTTAGTGACCCACTAACTAAACTGGTTGCTCTGCATTTATCCTGTCACTTTGACACAAACTTCTATTGAGACAGTTGCGTAGTTAAACCACAGATAGAACTATCCAGAGCTTGGGTGAGACTCCAGCTTTGCTAAGCATTGCAGAAGCATTAGTTCATTCAAGCCACCCTGGGCTCAGCACGACCCTGGGCTCATGGTGTGGCTGAGAGTTGAGATTTACAGCTTCTCTCACCCCATGGGAGGGATGCTGGTTCTGCTGCTCGTGTTCTTTGCTGAGTGATGCTTCTCCTCCCATCGCACACTGTTCTGCAATATGGGGGTCTTCTGAGGCCTTGGGGCCTTTCTACTTGGCAAGGAAAAGGCAGGAGGTGCAGGAACACAAAGATAAGAGCAGAATTGTTATTGAAAAACCAACAATAAAGAGAAAAGTGGCAAAAAACATTGTGGGTATCTATCTTCCTGGCAAACATTCTCAGTGTTTCTTTAATTCTTCCTCTTGACGCTACGCTATCAAATTAACAGTCAAATGCAGTTGGGGATGAAACATTACAAATAATCCCTTAGGTGAGCTCCGGGACTGTTGAACACGATGTAACTGGCAAGTGAGTGAGAAGGAGACTCCGAGCTACCCGATGAAAGAGCTCTTGCCAGAGCTGTGCTGCAGATGGAAGCCAAGACCCAGCAGGAGATTGCACATGATTTAGGAAGGAACCAGGGATCTGTGCAAATCATTGATGCTTCAATAGCATCCCTCTTCATGTGTCTTTGGTATCTACCACCTCCTGCAGCCTGAGGGCCAGAGGTTACTTTCACCCTCTCTCCAGGTGCAGAGACAGACAGAGGGCTGGTCATAGCTCCACATGCTTCATAGAAGCCAGAAAGCAGCTCTGGAAGCAGGACATGGCAGTTGTGACAAAGATACGGAGCCTCACCAAAGGCTCAGCAATACTCTACTTGTATTGGCCCAAAGGAGCAGCCGAGGGGCTCTTGTGCCATCAGATGGTCACGGTGAAGCAAAGGTTTTGGTACTATTCCTCCACCACTCCTCTCCTCACCTACAGCAAAGATCTACCACAGTGCAGCTGAAGAGCACCTGGGGAAGCAGAGCACAGTCCTGTGCATTTTCTCTTCCCTTAGGGCAAATCTTGCTTTTAAAAAGAAAATATGGCTCAGTTATGACAAGGAAGACATGTAGGGTTTGAGTTATTCCCAGGCACTGATGGGTCTGTTCAAGCTTTCATATATTTTGGCTTCATGTGCCACCATCCCTGTTGGGCTGGCAGGTTCAAAATCCTCTGATTTATTACGGAAGAACAGAGAGTGAAGGACAAATCAGTATGTTATTTGCTTTTTTTTTAAAGATAGAAAACCTTTATCAGCAGCAGGGTCACTCTGCCTTGGTATTTTTTCCTTACTCTGTTTTAAATAACAGCAAGAAGATACAGCCCTTTTCCCTCAGTCAGGAAAATTACACAAAAACTAAAGAAACTCCAAACATTAAGTACTTTCATATATAAGGAAACCATCCACATTCCTTCATCTCACCTTAAAGCACCTTTAGGCCGCTGCCAGGTACGGGGTGGAGGTGGCCTCCCCAGGACTCATCTCTGCTGTCTGTAGAGGGAGTTAAGGGTACTGGCAGACTTGGTCAACCTTTCCATCACTTGTGTCAGCTGAGCTGAACCTCATCCACGGTTTCTGAAAGGAAACACATGGAAACACCTACTGAGAGCTCAGACACCTCCTCTGACCACCCTGCCTCCAATGTCCCCTGGCAGGATGGACTTCATTAGATTACGTAAAGCTCCTAAAAAGCTTTCAAAGCAGTGTGGATTATTGGTTTTAAAACACTTCACGCTCTTAAAAAAGGTCACTTGCAAAAATGCTGCTAAGGAGGTGAAGGAACATCTGTCTCTGGGCTCTTTTGGGCTGTTTTTATGCTTACAAGCACACTCACTCCAGAGAGAGGGACACTGATTAAAAGTCAGCGACACACCATAGCTCATGATTACACACTTAGTTAAAAACTGAAGTAAACACAGCCCCAGGAACTGTATTAATCTACCATTTGATTAAACTGCCTTTCAGCTACCTTATTAAATTGCGATAGTTGTAGAAGAGTAACAAGAAAGTCATATAAAAGACAAGACTGATTTAGGGGGTTAGTTTGTGTTGTCGTAACTAAGGGGGAAAAGGCATTTTATTCAAGGTAGGAAAAGACATGACAAGCATTAATGTTTTTTTGTTTTTTTTTTTTTACTCACTAATATATTCACAGAGAAATGCCTTTGCACTGCACAGGTAAAACCATTTCTCAGGTAAATCCCTGCGGCCACGTTGAAGTGAAGCCAGGGAGGTGAATTACCAGTAACACACAGCTCTGGTACTGATAAACCCGCTGGATAACTTGCGATTGAAAAAGTGATACAGACACAGAAGATTTTAAGAAGGAAGCTCCCACGCAGTGCCCCAGTTTTATTGGTAGTGTTAATTACCATTACAGCAGCACCCGGAACTCAGCTGGAGGCCAAACTCCCATGCATCTGGCGCTAGTAAAAATGTATGGGCTAAAAATGAAGGGTTTCTCAGCAAGGCAGCAGTATCAAGAGGGTTACAGTGCCAGAACAACCCCCAAGCCATGAGGTACCTCCATTGAGGGCTGTGGTGGATATTTTATAAACTAGATAGCAGCTCTGCAGGACATAAAACATCAGGATAGCTCAAGGACAGAACAGAGCCCACTCAAGTGACCTGATTCTTCAGCCTGCAGCACATCTGTATAAAAAAGCATGCATATAATTTAAGGGTAGAAAAAATAGTTTTCTTGTTTGTGTTCTGATTTTAGTTTGATAGACAAGTCAAAGGCTCAGCATGATGATGACATTACCACGGCCCAGTAAGTGATGGAGCATCCACTGACTGGTAACTATCCGAGTTCACCATCTTGGTCTATGGCATATTTGGAGATGCACAATCTGAAGCTCTATAGTCTCCAGCTTTATAGCTAAATGATGCTCTAAAGCATTAATTTTGATGCAAAAATATAATTTCCAGAAGATGCACGAAAAGATGTCAGAGTCGTTACCTTTATTTTATACTTCCCTGATTAGTAAATGAGTGCTACCTTGGGTAATTGTCCTAGGCTATCTGTCCTGATGGAAGAAGACAGAAACTCTGCTTTACACAACCAAGTCACATATATACGAAAGAAGTTTTCATAAAACATTCAAGTGAATTTAATTGACTTTATTTAGCACAAGAGATCAAGCTTGAATGATCTCTGATATTCACTAGCAATGCCATTTATCTCAAACAACTCTCTAGTCTATGCTATGTCTATTTGAAGAGAATACCAACCATGTTTGATTTTCTGATTATTAATAATTTCATTTCACTTGCCTTTGGGAGGTGGACTCAAGCATACAAACCTAACAGCTACAAAATCTCTTTGGATTCCTTCTCAAAGGATAAAATAATTAACTTGATGTATCAAGACACAATTCAAACTAGAGAAGTTACTGCTCTTAGAAGTGGATTCATTTAGTTTAAATAGTTTTGCATCAGGAGATATTAACCTATATTTGCCTGACATTAGAGGTAAAACCAATCCAATAAATTTTATGAAATGGCTTTTAAAACATATTTGTAAAGAAGGTCTAATATTTACTAGCTTAAACAGTACTTCTATTTAAATACTTTTGCAAGCTAGGGAAGGTAAAACATAATTCCTGGAGCGTAATTCCTCAAACGCTACAATTTATGTGCCAAATAAAATCCATTGCTGGTGTTTCTTAAAAGCTTTGCTAAACTAAGTAAAGCAGCATTAACCTCCCCAAGCTCACCAGGCTCCTGACTTTCATCAGCATTCAATTGTTGATGAATTGCCAACATTTTTGAAGTCAAAGCCATATAAACAAAAGAACCGATACGTTTAAAATGTAAATGATTTTGGGGGGAGATCAAGGAAGAGATTAAATACCTCAGTCTGGCAAAGGATATAAAGATGTTCCATAACCCCCCCTTTGACTTCAGCAGGACATAAACATATGCCTGAAGTTTGGCATGCTCAGAGCTTTGAAGACTAAATTCTCAGGCAGGTTTGGGAATTGCAGCATGGAGTGGTATCCTGCCCAGGTTTTGGGAGCTCAGCCATGTACTGAGCCCGCAGGCTGGAGTTAGATGTCTATAAATGTGGAACCTTAGGTAGGGTCCAAGCATATTGCACATCAAGTGCAGAGAGGGGGGCAAACTTAGCTAATAGGCAATTAGGAGGAAAAAAGTTTTTAGCTTGTCCTAATCGTGAATTTGGGCCCCTTGCTGTAGTGGATGCAGAGCTAGGACAGGTTCCTAAGGCCAGTCTCCTTTTGGAGTTACGACTTCATGGGACCATGCTGGTCTTTCAGAAGAACATGAAGAGGCATGGTACAGCACCACGGGCTCCTTTTTAAGAGTTGCTGTGCAGGTGCCTTTCCTGCCCCACTGAAGAGCATTTTTTCTAACACACAGCAGGACAAAAGGGGCTAGGGGCTATTACTTTCTGGTTATATTTTGGGCACCCCTCAGTCCACCTCAGTGCTTCCAGCCACAGGAAGGATGACAAAATGAACATGTTGTTGTGCACCCCCACGATGTTTTGATATCTTGGTGCTTGGCACCCCTCAGTCTCACCTGGCTGAGGGGAAACCTGAAAGCACATCTTCCAGGGAGCTGCAGCAATGAAAGGGGTGGGCACGTGGCCGCCTGTTGTGCCCAGCATAAGGTGGCAGCTGTACTTCAGAAAACTGAAATTTTGGATTTAGGTTTTTACAAAAGCAGATAGGTTAACTACAGATGCTTATGTCTTCTGCTGGGTGCAGTCCCAACTTTTCATCTAAAGGTGATTTTCAGCCCAGTTCCAAATAAACAGCAGCAAGTTTAAATGTATCTGTTTTGTAATTAATTTCAGTTACACCTTCCTGGTGCTTCACTGTATGTTCCTGAGGCTCCTAATGCCCGTACTGTTATTGAGTCTCTTCACACTCAATTTGCCTATTGCCTGCATTGTCCTCCTGTCATTTTCAGTGGTACTAGGTAAAAATTTCAAAACTATTCAAAACAGTTCTCACTGCAAAAATACGGATTCCTCATGAGCATCATTTCTATGTAACAGCAAAATGGGAACATCTCAGTGGTCAAGCTACAATTTCTCTTATTCTAGTGTATCTTCTTAAAATTATATTGTTATTACTCTCAGCTTTTATTTAACAGAAGAGTTTATATTAGCATAGTAATGGCACGGAAAACAGCTAATGATCTTACATTCATGTTGCACTGGGGCAGGAAATTAGTTAACAAAAATGCAGCTGCCCAAAATAATACACATTGATTAAAAAGTCATAAATACGGTATATTGACGGTGGTGGTGAGGGTCACACTGAATATCTTCTATCAGTCTGATTAGATGATTTCCAGACATATCATTCATACTTTTACCAAAGGTACCAAGAATTTTGTTTCATTTCTTGTAGGTGAAGGTAGAAGATGGACTATTCCACTACATGATTTTTTAATTTTAAATAAAAACAGAAGGCTATAGAAGATGGAGGTAATTTGTGACCTGGTACATTGTAAAAAATGACCTTGTAAACACTAATTTTCTCATATTCCTCAATTTCACAATAGTTGTGGGGGAGGAGGGATATTTCATGGAGGTGGTGAGAAAATGAAACAAGGGCCAGAAAAATTTAAAAATTAAAAAAAAGGTAAAAATTTCAACCTGATTCAATTTGTGGTTTGTAATGTTGCAATGAGCAATGTGAGGACTTCAAAATATTCAGCTGTGTAGGATGCCCCTTAGTGGTTGAATATAAACACTGTTGACAGAAGAAATAATTTTAAACACGGTAAAAAAACCCAAAATAATATTTGTATTTAGTAACTGAGAACGAAGGATTTAAAATGCTAACATATGCACAGAAGAGCCTACAAAGCCATGCATACATAAAACATCAGAAACAGCTGGAAAAATGCAAACCAATAGTAAGAGAACATTCCTGAATAAGCTATTGCATCGTCAGAAGAACAAGAAAACAAGGGAAAAGAAGGGAAAAAATGTCAATCTCTACTTTTATTTTAATCAGAATGTATACTACGGGATGAATGGGCTTTGCAGAGGAATGCGATCAGATACTGAACTCTGCAATGAAACCCAACCCAATATTTTTACTGATACTTTCTACAGTAGAGAGTCTCTGTGCAGATTTACAAAGTTACCTGGTCTAGTGCCATGGTGCCTTCCCAACACCATATGGATGGTGTAGCCTGTGGCCATCTCTGCTGTTGCAGAAGGCTACCAGCTTGCGTTACAATACACAAACATTTCTACACAAAAGGCATCAAGAAATGTTTAAGATTCAATAGGAAACATTAGAGCGCACAAATTCTGCAACAGACACAAATGTACATATCTAGTTGGATATAACAGCACAAAGAGTCTATGAGAGATCATTTTTTACTTGGTCTAACTCATGTCATGAGGAATATATTTCTTCTAACTTCTTGTTTTCAAAACCAGTCTTTGCCTAGGAGGAGTAAATTTGCAAAATCTGCAGTGAGGTGACACTAGAGGAAGTACGGCACCCTTGTTGAGCTGTTTATGTCTACTCTGATTTTAACTGCATTTTTTATCTTTAGAACTTTCTCTATGTATATACTGGATAAATAACAAAGGAAGTCCGTTGTATTTACAGACAGTTTGTCTTATTTGGAAATCTGATGCCTCTGCTAGTGATAATTATTTTTTTCTTTCTTGAAGAAGTCTGCAATTCTTCCATCTTTTAAACTTCGCATGTAGTTATCACAGCTGCAAAGTGTTTCATTAACTCCACACCGGTAACTGAGGCAGAAAAGCCACACATCAGCACTGGTGACGTAAGCCTTTACTTCTTGGGTCACATCCCAACGCAGCTTGAAAAGTCAAGGGGAACCTCTTCTTTTGAGTTAGCTGGTGTGTGCTGTAGCTGGATATACTGATCCCAAACATTCCCAGCAGCACTGCTGCCCGTTGCAGCACCGTGTCTGATGAGTGGATAACGATTTGTCCTGCAGCTTGAGTCTACGGGAGAAACAGGGCAAGTTACAGGCTGATTCAGCTGAGTGAAACACAAAAGTGAGTCTTTAAAAACCTGCAAAGCACTTTTTTTTTCTTCTCCATGTCATTTAATATATTATGACTCTACTTTTGGCTGAAGAGTATTTGGCATAAACTATAGTGCATTTTGGAAGACCTCCCTCTTTATCACTTTGTAAAAGAAAGGACACATTTCTGATACGATTTTTCTTTCATCTGCAACGAACTGATTTCAGTGACTTCGATGGGGTTCCCTCTGACTGCTTGGCTGAGAGAGAAAGCTGAATCAAACGTGGAGGCTTAAGCAGAAAGGAGAAGGGACTTCCTTGTTCTGTGAAGTACAAAGATCTCTTCCTTCCCACAGATTAGCTACTAACACACTGAGGCTCCCTTGAATGTTAGTTACTAATTCAGGAAAGTGAGGCTAAAAGGGGTCAGTAATATCTTTTATTAGCTCCACAGGTAGAACTAGACCAAGAAGACAACTATTAACACAGTCTCTGTCATGTCCAAGAGAGAAACAGGAAATACCAATAAAAGTAAAGATAAAAATTATACACTGATTATCTGAATATAACCAGAAAATAAAGTTACTCTTGCTTGCTTAGTATGCATGATACAGTGACTGAGAAGCAGAATCACAGTTGCATGGATTACGTAGATAGCAAACCACATATTCCTATACATATTGGCACGGTGAATTAAAACATACCACGCATCTTTTTGCAACATTTGTAGTTGTAACATTTTGTGTATGGCATGACTAGGCCTCAAATAATGATTTTTTAATTTTTTTTTTTAAAATGCTTTCCCTTGCAGTCCATGGATGGAAAGCATGGTACCACTGATAGGAGCGACAGATTCCAAGGAGCGTGATTTTCACTTTCAGACTCTAGGTCTTGCTTAAATAATCAGAGCTGAGTGCTCTGACCTTGAGAAATGCGGCTGACAGTGTGGCTACTTCAGCAGCAGAATAAATAAAACCTAAAGAAATTCCAAACAAAATTACTATGTAAGCTGGTATCAAAGATATGCAGGGAGGGATGGAAGAAATTCACTGCTAGGACTGAAACACAGTATCGTTAGCTCAGGCTCTTCAACTGCTCAACTATAACCTTTCAGCTACTATAGTCTATGATTTTGGATGCAGATCACATTGCTAAGAGCTGTGACATTCTTCAACAAAAGGATATATACTCTGTAAATATCAGACTAGGGAGTACCATAAGGAAGATGCTCTCCTTTGGTGTATGTATTTTTGGGCTGGTTTAATCTCAATTATTTAGCTGATTTAAAACATTTTCTATGCTTGCTTTTATTTTTTTTTTTTTCCTCATATAGCTATCAATGCCCTGGTACCTCAATGTTCCACAGGTTTCTTTATCATAACCACAAAAGATGGTTGAATAGTTTCACTGACAGCTCACTTGAGCTCTTTAGGAACCCATCACTCTCCTTACCATTAATATTTTCCTACTGCCTCAAATGCACAAAGCCGTTGCAAGAGAAAATGATGGAGAAGTAGTTTCTGTTTAAGCACTGCAGAAACATGACCTCCTTCCAAGTATTCTGCATTCAGTATTCCAGCATGATAACAATTATCAAGAATTATCATAATTCATTTACTTCTCAGCAGAGGCTTAATTAAGACTTCTTGGAGTTGTTATGCAAGTTAACCCACCAAAAGCCAGTGTTCCCTTGGGTTGGTCATGCAATAACTTGAAATAAAATAAGTTGAAGCAAGAGAAATACTGGTATTTCAAAGATCTAATTAAAAGCAGAAAAAAAGACAGACTTTTCATACCTGCAACAACCTTATATATCCAGGTGTCATTCTCCTGAGAGGAATAACCATGATTTCTGAGTCTTCGTAGAATTTCAGCCCCT
The DNA here is from genome assembly GCA_013396935.1 of Baryphthengus martii. Taxonomy (NCBI): domain Eukaryota; kingdom Metazoa; phylum Chordata; class Aves; order Coraciiformes; family Momotidae; genus Baryphthengus; species Baryphthengus martii. Next base: position 380,969 of record VWZK01009776.1, read on the forward strand.
AGAATTTTAGAACACACAAACCATTACTAAATCCCAAGGATTTTTTAGAAGTTGAACTCTTAATGAAACAGAAGATTAAGTCTAATGTGGTTTGCTACAATGCCAAAGAAACAACATCTGAAAACATTTTTTGCTCACCTGATGCTCTTTTCCCTGGAGCCCTTTACACACCCAAGGTCCTCAGGGTATATAAAGCCCAGCTCAGTTGCATAACCTGTCACATGGGATCTGTCTGGACCACGTAGGTGTTGGCAGAGACCTGACTGTCCCGCCTGGGGCCAGGTATGTCTTGCAATATCAGAAAATTCTCTGGGAATGCCTGAAGCTCATTAAGAGAGCAACACCAGAGCTGACCTCCTTAAGAACAAAGGAGTCTAAGCCTGCTTTACAGATAGTACTGGACATTAAAAAAAAAAAGGAGGTCATTATAGCATTTTGTATTGTGGAGTGACAATGCAAATAGGATTGGATGGCTTTTATGTAACTTAGAGCATATATTTATACCCGTAGCATGACCTGACCGGGTAAGAAGCTAAATGCAGCCATGACCCCAGTTGAAAGGATGTGCTAAGATAATAGGGTTATTTGGAGGTACATTTAAAAATAAATTCCTTCTTTTTTTATTTTCTGATAGCATTCTCTTTTGCTCAGTATTATGCATATTCTTGCCCCTTTTTCTACTGCTAAAACTTTATCACTAAAAAATACTTAATCTAATACTTATTATTACTGTTACTATTTTCTGTTAGCAGTAATTTCTTTTTGTTGTAGTGAATCTGGATTCAGTTCTGCTCCTGAATTCATATAGAACACCGTGTGAGAAATTGTGCTAAAATCTAATCTACAAAATTAATTTCTCTTTCTTTTATGAGCGTCTGTGGACAGACTGTGCTGAGAAAACTCCTTTTGCTCATTATCCTCATTATATATGCAACCTTGAGTAAGGATACCAATGCTGAATCTGGCTCCAGTTACAGTCATGCTTCTAAACATGCATGGTAAAAATCTCCAGGTGGTGTAAATCAGTATAGCACCAGTGTGCACAGTGAGCCCACAGTGGTTATCTTCACAAGTGTTCCATAGAACAGCGTTGATTCATACCGCTTTAGTCTCTGCTATGGTAGCCTAAAGTTCTCCGAGAAATATTCCTGCTGTATAAAAGCAGAAACACGAAATGTTTCTACTCAGAGAAATACTCCACATTAAGTATTCCACAACGATATCAATTATCAAGAATTCTCAGAACTCATTTACTTTTCAGCAGATGCTTAATCAATGTTATATAAAGGAATGACACTGTTTTCTTCTGAGGCTCTGGCTTTGATGCCATGCAATGGGCAAATCTTATTTTCCTCTCACCACACCACATTTATACCACGAGAATGAACTCTGTTGGCACCAGTGGCACCATGTCTCATTCACAAAAATGTAACTTGAGCTGAACTAGTCTTCTAATGTCAATCCAAATACTAAAACCAAGAGACTGTGGACCTGCCAATCTATTGTTTGATTTTAAAAATACACAATTGCATAGTGACCTTTTGCTAAACCTCAAGCGCCGCACACCTTAGCTACAGGAAATGCTCTATTTACGGGAAACAACCAGTATAAAATTCAGAGCTGACTGAAGTTAATAGAAAGCATATCAGTAAACACAAGTCACTGTACCCACCCAATGGCACTTGGGAGGAAAATCTTTACTATAAAAAGGCAAAGACTTTTTTCTTTTTCTTATTCTTGATTCTTGCCATATGCCCATGCTAACTTTCTTGCACAAACAGGAGAGCGCCTGGGCTTGTTGCCCAGAGCAGGATGAGGCTAATGCTGCAGAGTCCGTGTTCTTCTGGAAATGCACAGAACACTGAGAGTTCCCTTTAAATTTCCAGACTCGCCAGCATTCTAAGAAAAAACTACTTACTGCAGTATCAGAGTTTCAGGAGCTGCAAAAAAATGTGTTACTAACAATTTCTGTCGTTTCATGCGTAATTCTTTCCATTCAGAGAAGCGCGGTGAGATTCCTGCAGCACAGTATTGAGAAAAGGAGAGCTTTCCAACCAAGTTTCTTTGTATGGAAAATAATGGCCTTGAATGCCGCAACTGTCTTTAAAAAGTGATTTCTTGGCCATGCTCAACACAGTTGAATTGTAGAATAATTTCTCTAACAGCAGGTGTTACTAAAATCTGCATTACTTTCCTGAGGACTCTGAAAGAATAACCCTCCCAGGATGTTTCAAGAGAAGTTTAAACAAACAAAGGGCTGCCTCTGTTCTTTTTGAAGTTCAAGTCTCTGAGAACTGAGTCCCATCTGCCACAGCACAGAGATGAACTTGTCCTTCCTGGCAGGGGACTGGCTAAGAGGGGAGCAAAAGCACAAGCAGCAAAGGGCACTCTTGGCAAATACATGGGGATTCCATGTCCAGTGCAAACTATGCACCTCATTCATCTACTAATGCCTTCACTGCTTGATGGAGGCACTATTTTCTACTAGGCATCAGGCAGATGATGCAAATGATATGCTGATGTCCTCCTCATTCAAAAATCAAAGGTGAGGGACACTTTGAACCCAGCTGTCAATATTCACCACCTTGTGCTCTATTTCCATTAAGAGGAGAAATCAATAATGAAGGCCTTGACAGGCTGGAGAGATGGGCCCATGCCAACCTCATGAAGTTCAACAAGGCCAAGTGCAAAGTCCTGGGTTGGGGAAATCCCAAGCACAAATACAGCCTCTGTGGAGTATGGATAGAGAGTAGCCCTAAGGTGAAAGACTTAGGGGTACTGGTTGATGCAAGACTCAACATGAGCCAGCAATGTGCGAACATAGCCCAGAAAGCCAACTGTGTCCTGGGCTCCAGGTGAGACCCCACCTGGAGTACTGCATCCAGCTCTGGAGCTTCTATCACAAGAAGGACATAGATCTGTTGGAGTGGGTTCAGAGGAGGGCCACGAAGATGATCAGAGGGCTGGAACAGGCTGTGAGAGTTGGGGCTATTCAGCCTGGAGAAGAGAAAGCTCTGGGGAGATCTTATTGCACCTTGTAGTGATAAGATGAAGGGTAATGGCTTTAAATTGAAAGAGGGTGGATTTAGATTAGAAATTAGGAAGAACTTCACTCTGAGGGTGGTGNCCAACCTCATGAAGTTCAACAAGGCCAAGTGCAAAGTCCTGGGTTGGGGAAATCCCAAGCACAAATACAGCCTCTGTGGAGTATGGATAGAGAGTAGCCCTAAGGTGAAAGACTTAGGGGTACTGGTTGATGCAAGACTCAACATGAGCCAGCAATGTGCGAACATAGCCCAGAAAGCCAACTGTGTCCTGGGCTCCAGGTGAGACCCCACCTGGAGTACTGCATCCAGCTCTGGAGCTTCTATCACAAGAAGGACATAGATCTGTTGGAGTGGGTTCAGAGGAGGGCCACGAAGATGATCAGAGGGCTGGAACAGGCTGTGAGAGTTGGGGCTATTCAGCCTGGAGAAGAGAAAGCTCTGGGGAGATCTTATTGCACCTTGTAGTGATAAGATGAAGGGTAATGGCTTTAAATTGAAAGAGGGTGGATTTAGATTAGAAATTAGGAAGAACTTCACTCTGAGGGTGGTGAGACACTGAAACGGGTTGCCCAGAGAGGTTGTGGATGCTCCATCCCTGGAAGTGTTCAAGGCCAGGTTGGATGAGGCTTTGAACAACCTGGTCTAGTGGGAGGTGTCCCTGCCCATGGCAGGGAGTTGGAACTGGATGATCTCCGAGGTGCCATCCAACCCAAACCATTCACAGAATCACAGAATGTTAGGTGTTGGAAGGGATCTCTAGAGATCACGCAGTCCAACCCCCCCTGCCAGAGCAGGATCATCTAGAGTAGGTCACGCAGGAACACGTCCAGCTGGGATTTGAATGTCTCCAGAGAAGGAGACTCCAGAAACACTCTGCACAGCCTGTTCCAGTGCTCTGTCACCCTCACCATGAAAAAGTTTTTCCTTATGTTTACCTGGAACCTCCTGTGTTCCAGTTTGTACCCATTGCCCCCTGTCCTATCATTTGGCATCATTCAGAAGAGCCTGGCTCCGTCCTCCTGACACTCACCCTTTACATATTTATAAACATTAATGAGGTCACCCCTCCAGCCTCCTCTTCTCCAAGCTAAAGAGACCCAGCTCCCTCAGCCTACCCTCATAAGGGAGATGCTCCACTCCCTTAACTATCTTAGCAGCTCTGCGCTGGGCTCTTTCAAGCAGTTCCCTGTCCTTCTTGAACTGAGGGGCTCAGAACTGGACACAATATTCCAGATGCGACCTCACCAGCACAGAGTAGACAGAGAAGAGAACCTCTCTTGACCTACTAACCACACCCCTTCTAATACATCCCAGGATGCCACGGGCCTTCTTCTACGAGTCAATGATTCTATGATTCTATGAAATTAAATGCCTCTTCACTAATCCTGTGCCTTTGGAACCAGCAAGGGCTGCTTCCCCAAATGCAGCAGGAATCAACCAATGGGAACAACTTCACACTTTTAGAAGTCCCTCCTTCACAGTCACTCCCTGAAAAGCTCTTTGTGCTGCCTGTGAGCACGTCCTTGCCTCTGTGGAGTGTGGCATGTCAGCGTTACCCACCACAGCTCAGAGGCAAGCAGCAGGGCAAGCAGGGCAGCGGGGGCCTGAGGCCCCTGCTCTTTTGGTAGGTTTTGCAGCCCACTCTGAGCCTGTGCTCTTGAACTCTCTGAGACAGGTGCTTCAAATATTTAGGCTGAGACTACACTGTAATCATTCTTGGACTTGTCGCTTTCTTGATGTACCCCTGAGCTTGTTAGCTTCTCTTTTGGAGACAGCTGATTCTTCTGTCATCCTGAATTCACTTTCAGATCCTTAAATACGTTATCTTCTAAAATCAGCCTCAACTTTCCCCTTTTCCTTGTTGTCTGTGTTCTATATATTGATTCCTATTTTCCAGCTCATTTTTCCAGTTACTTTCCAGTATATTTACTTTTATCCTGACGAAAGGGCAGCGACGTCAATACTTCTGTTTTAGCATCAGAAATTTCTCTTCAGAAGAGGGACCTGTACTGCTTCCTTCTGCTGCTCAGTTCTTGCACTCACAGACCCTTGTGAGAGCAGGAATAGTGGTGGTCTACAGCACTTGAGAGACTGGATCTGGTGGGCCCAGACTCTCACCCATATAGCATGAGTACATGCGTTTTTTCTTTTCCCTCTCTGCTTTCTTATTTATCAAAAAATTCTATTTCTAAAAAATTTTTAGCCATACTGAAGCAGAGGAAGGAAGGAGCGAGGCAAGCTGGTAGGGTGTGAGAGTTAAACCATACGCAACAGCAAATGGGGACAGCAGTTTCTCTTACACCTGTGTGGAAGCCCAGACTATGGAGCTGCAGCCAACACGTTGCTGTTACACAAAGGATACCCAAACAGGTTCACATGCACAAGGATCCATCAGCAGGGTCTGTGCTGATGACACACACAGAGCCGCTTCTGGTGAAAAATGGAAACAACAGAGGAAAGGAGAGGCGAGGGGAGATGAGAAAGACAGAATAAAAAACGAGAAAAAAAGAGAAACCCAGTGGTCAGAGGAAAGAGAGGTGATGGGGGTGCCCAGGTGAGCAGCATTCCCAGTGCTCCCCTCCAGTGCAGAAAGGTCACCCCAGAAACCCCCCTGCAGAAAGTACACAAGTCTCATTGGGACCTGCTCAAACTGCATCAGTGGTTCCTGCTTGTGGTGCTCTTATCACTGACTGGTGCATGCTGGCCGGGGCTGACAGCTACGCTCCATACACATGCATTATTTGGCCAGTGTGGAGGAATATGGGCAGGATTCTGGACCTACTCATGGCTTCCACTGGGGCACTTAGTGCGAGATAGGAGTAAACACAAAACGCTGTCACTGTAGGCAAATAAATAAAACAAACCACATAAAGAAAACAAACCAGCAAATCTTCCTGTACACACAACTATATGACTAATCCTGGGCTTTTTGACTCCAACAGTTATCATATCTTACAGTACATCCTCACAAATCATTGTGTATATTACTTAAAAACCAAAGCCAAGCTAAAAGGAATTTTGCCTAAACCAGAGGTAACTAAAACACCATCTCTGCAGGGGTAACAGGACTGGCGCTGTCAGCTCATAGAACAAAGAGATGTTCCTGCCCCAAGGAGCCTACAATCCATGGGGAGGCAGATGGATGCCACCAGATGGAGAAGCCCAGGGAAATAAAGAGAATATATCACTCGGCATGAGAGGCAATGTTCTCAGCTCACTCACAGTCAGATTGTTTCCAAATTTTTGTAGGCGTTGCAGCAAAGCACAGTGTTAAGGAGGGATGTGAAGGTGGTTAATGAATTTTAAGATGCTAAGGCAGGCAAGGAACAGCAACAATGTTAGTCATATCATTGCATTACATGGTAATATCCTTGCGGAGTACAAAATTAGGGAGATGTTTTGGAACCTGTTGATGCCAGAAGTAGGAAATGCTGTTAATAAAAGAAGACTGCAATACTGTGTAAATGAGCTGAGGCACGGACAGACAGCTGCAGATAGTTCAGTCCTCAAAGTCATCTAAGGTTACAGGGAGACGGCAGCAAGAGATCGTGTTGCTGAGGCTTACGGAGTTACCAGTGAAATATCCGCACTGAGTAAAGCAGGAGACTTCAAAGTGAAGCTGGTATGAAGAATGGCTACTAAGACAATCAAAGCAAATGAAAAGTTTGTATTCCAGGGAGCAACTATGTTTAACCTCACAAAAGGAGGATCGTCAAACCCTTCCTCTCCTCTTAGATACTGATGATCAGCGATGATGTCCTTGAACACTGATTTTTGCCTCATTCCCCAACTACTGGTTGCAGTCAATAGCTTAGCTTCATCTCCCCTCACTCAGCGAGCAACAGTGATAAAACTGAGCGGCCTGGAAAAGCCAACACATGAGTAGGATTGCATTTAAGGCTCTGCATAAACAGGTACTTTCTGACCTGATGTGCAGGTACAGCATCTAAAGGCTGACCATCTCCAGTGTCCCAGTAGATAGTCATTGCCCTACAGAACATTGCAGTCCTGACTGCTACTGACCTGTGAGCAATCCATCAGTTGGGTGAATAAACTCACTGTCAATTTTTCTGTAGCTATGGTGTGTACTAGCATGGATGTATCATTTTACAACTGAAAACCAAAAAGACCGCACCAAAATGGAAAACATCCCCAACAACTCAACCCCAAAACAAAAATATGAACGATAGAGAGAATTGAGGTCTTGCAGGTCTGAAGACCTTAAAGGATAGCAGGCACCTTTCAAAATGTGCTGCTACACTCATGCCAACCACTGGCAAATCTGACGGCTTTGTTCACCATAGTGATTTGCACAACCTTACAGAATCTGTAGGTTGGACTTTAACAGAAAACTGGTCAAGCAAATGCGGGCAGGGAGAAGCTTGTCTGCCTCTGCTGTGCAAATGACGTTGCAACACAAGTACATCCTTCTGGTGTCTTTTGCTTAATATCCACTCCTAGAAAGCGGGTTGAGTGTTTAAAATGCATAGCAGCGTAACTGCTGATTTTCTGAGCAACAGGTTTATGTCTTGCTGCATCTAAGGTGGTTTCAGAAATCAACGGGCACAGCACACTACCAGAGAAGCTGGAACACCGTGGGCTGCCCTCATTAGCCTGAGAACTATCTGGGTGCATGTCAGTGGAAAGATTTATCTACATCCATTATTCTGGGAAGGTTTACATCTGGAAGACAGTGGACAGACTTCTAGTAGGGGTCTAGAGTCCCAGTTAACCCTGGAAACAGGTGATAATAGAGCTCCCTTTTCCTCCCAAGTGTAATGCACTGTCTTGCAATGATCCCAGTACTCAGAGTACTTGGGCAAGGTAGTGCACTGGAAGGACATGCAATGCAATCCTGACAGTTTGTGACTAAGGTTGGTATCACCATTTAACATAATGCCATTTTTTTCAGCTATCAAGGCACTGTTGATCTGCTCAGCGAAGGAAACCTATGGCACATCTATGGATATATCTGGATACATGGCTCGCAGGACACATCAAGAGGACATGCTCTCCAGTGATTGTGTGTGCCAATTAGCTGCTATTAATCCAAGACAGTCTATTATTTGTTGCTCTAAAGGAGTGACATACAATGGCTGCTACTTTGCATAGAAACAAGGCATTAGGCTCTTCCCTGTGAACAGCCTGCAATTTCCTTTCCATTTAGAGGAGATGGAACAAAGAGGGATACACTTGTTAAGAAGCAAGGCATGTCTTCTCACTTTGCTCTACTCTCCAGAGTCCACTCAAATGGATGTCTCTATCAAGACATCCACCAGATATTCGCTCCTGTGCCAGGCTGAACATGTATTCCTGGCAGTCAGTCCTAAGTGGGTGTTTTTTACTGTGAGAGTTGATATGAGAAACGATGTTACCATCTCTAATGAGAACTCTTCATGTTGAGTCCTTTGATGCTTCTGGGGCTGATGAGACAAAAAGCTGGACTGTCAGACTTCATGTCCTTATGGGCATCCCTCACGCCATCTTCAGAGGGTCCCAGATCATGAGAGGCTCCATCACAGCATCCCAGATACCTTCTGCAGCTTGATATACAGTGTATAGCTATACCGACCTGTGTAGGGTTGTAACCTGTCCAATACATGCTTACATACAGCCTGAGCCTTTTGAATTTGAAGCACTTGCTTGTAAGAACCTGGACAGTTCATTTCCAGTAGTTCTGTTCTGCTGCTGGGAAATTTTCTCATCAGTAAAACTGTGCACGTGAGCAGGTGCACATACAGCTAACTATGGAGCAGCATTCTTCCTCCTCCTCCTCTACGCCCCACGTTGCAGCTCTGTTACTCACAAATCAAATCTTTGCCATGAATCACACAAAAGAGAGAGCTTAAGAAGCAGCCTTCTGAACGTGTACTTCCAGAAATGGAGGCATTTGGGTACGGCAGTTGAGGACTGAAGGCTACGGGATCTCTTGCAGTGCCCGTGAATGACTGGGAGGCTTCGAAACAACTGCGATATTTTGTGCATGAGAAAGACCCTAAAATAGAGCTGCCTGTGCCTTTCTGTAGCTAGGGACATTTTACATTTCTTTCAGAGCACAGCCACAGTGTGAAAAAATAACTGCACTAGGGCTGTTTGGAGCACCAGGAGCCTGGAATGAAAAAGGATTAATTCTAAGAAGAGAATACAGATACATTCAAAGCATGACCCCAATTATGGTTCTAATTCTAAAGGGATGATTGGTACACACAACTTCAGTCAATCATTTCATTGGTACCTCTCTGCTCTTTTCAAACAAAATTTTCAGATAGTCAGAATGTGTGGGTTACTATATTCCATATGGCTTTATAAATTGTGAGTCACGAATCCTACAAAGATGCTTGATCCACCTTCTAAACAAACCTGTAGAATCTTCTTTTTGGAAGGGCTGAAACTTGTTCTACATGTCATCACAGTTAAAATGAATCTGGAGCTATTACCAAGAGGCAGAATTCTATTCACCAATTCTGCATAAGCAAATGTCTCTAGACATTGAGGTTCTGAAGTCTTCCTTAGCAGTCTGTTAGGAAAAATTCTTACATTTAGTGGTAAAGGATATCTAGATCTGTAAAATCCAAAAATAGCTCCTAATGTAGAAACTGTAAATCCTTTGATCCATCCTTGCAGCTATAAAGGCCTGAATATATATTGCCGTATGCTGCGTGTCTCTAATCCAACAGGCTAATGAATTAGTTCACCCAAAACACAAAAGGTCTGTAAATTCTCTTCTAAGACTTTAAACTGCAATATAATAGGATACAAATTACTGGAGCCTTCCCTGTATGATAGAAAGTGCTTCAAAGCTTTAAACCACATAGCTTTAGTGGGAATGTTGCTAATTCGCTATCTGTTCTCGTATACTTTCTGACATGTCGCCTTGTTTTGTTTCCTTGTAATTGCCTTCACAATGCTGATTACACATAGTTTCCATCCCTTACTATCTGTATTCCTATTTAAATGTTTTAATCCATTAAAGAAACATCTATTATTTCTGGCCTGGCATTGTGCCAGTACAGTTTTGTCTATTTAACATGATTTGTGAACCATTTTTAGGCATAATGCTGCATAAAGGTACATGTCTTATGTTGTGAACTCTCCAGCTGAACACTGGAAGACTCTTTCATCAACTTAAGAAGAAGGTAAAACAATCTATGCAGGAAATAAAGCATGAAAAATACATTAATCAAAGAAGTAGCATTTCTATAATGTTTATTTTTTTCATTAGGTAGTCTTTATTCTGATGGTGTTGCGGTTGTCTGACTGTGAGGCCAAGCAGAAATGATTAAAACAGAATCCAAATTACCTAGGAGTGGAAAACAAAAGCAGAGGCGCAGAGCAGTGAACATCTGCACTTACGCACCATGCACTGGACTTTGCACAGAGTTCTCTCTTCAGACGTCGTATTTCCCATGGTACAAGACTAACAGCTCACTAGGAGCAGATGGTATTCACCTAAGAGCTCTAAATCAACCGAAGGATGAGAAAACACAACTGTGAGCCGTGGCGTGTGACTTCTCACTGGGAATTGTCTCGGTGCCAGGGGACAGGAAGGTGCTGGAACGGTCAGGTTTTACAAAAGATTCCAGGGATGATCTGAGGAACTACAGACCAGTGAACCTGATGTCCTTGTTCATCAAAGCAGTAGGGACCACTGCAAGGATCAGAATGAGCAGACACACAGAAATATATATTGGGAAGCACTCCATTAAGCTTTTGTAAAGAGAAGGCATACTTCCAAGCCTACTGGCTTTTTTTTTTTTTTGAGGAACTGACAAATAAATGGACATGTACTAAAGTGCATTTTTAAAATTCATTGGGAAAAAAAGCGCTCTTTAAAACAAGGGCTCATGGGCCAAGAAGATCCTCATTTGAATGAATAAGCAATTAAAAGATACAAAAGAAAAAGCAGGAGTGCAGAGTTTTCCCACTGGAAGGAAACCTCCAACACAATCCTATGGGACTTTGCACCATGATCTGTGCTGCTCAGCAAAGTCCTAAATAACCTGGAAAAGGTGACAAATAATGGGGGAACAGAGACTGCTGATTCTGCTAGAGTTATCACAGGGACTAAAACTGAAAGCTGACTGTGCAGAGCTGCACTACGATCCAGAGCAACTTGTGATAAAATGGCAGATGAAATTCCACGCAGGGTACTGCAGTGGTGCACATAATTACTTGAACTGATAAGGACCGTTCAGGAATGAAGTAACAGTTCCATGAAGATGGTAGCTCAGTACCCTGGGAAGGGTCAAAAAAGTGACTGAATTATTTGGAAAGGACTAGAGAACAAACCAAAACACTTCAAAAAACGCATGGTGAACCTTCATTTCTAATAACATGAGCAGTTTTGTCCTCTCATCTCTGAAAAGATGAAGCAGACTTGGAAAAGATACAGGAAAGGGCAAAGAGGGTATAAAAAAAAATCAGAAAAATTTCTTTATGAAGAATGAGAAGGCAGGACACTATAAATCGGATATGTCCTTTTACTCTTTTTCCCTGCTTCCTTACCTCCTCTATATGTCTTCCTCTCCCTCTCATATTACTGTGTTCTTAGGAACACTTCCATAGTCTTCCCAGGCCTGCAGACGAACAGATGGTTTGAAAGACAAGCTGTTGGGATTTTCTCTCCTCACTCAGAGTCAGAGGGAGGGCTGCTTCTGATCTTCACATACTCCTTTTCCAAGGTAGGAAATGCATAAGGATCCATGGCTCCTCTGCCTCAATATACATAGGAAAAAAACACCCTCCTTTGAGTTTGTTACCACTTCCCTGCATTACAGCTTTGTCAACAAGATTTTTACTGATTATTAGGCATTGACTTCTCCAGTACAGAGGTAGAAAGACAACTTTCAGTGAGCAGCTTCTCTGTGCATTAGGTACTGCTGTGACAGATTGTCCCACCTTGAAGTTACTTTTAGAGCTGATAGTAAACTCCTCCCATTTCACAGCTTAGAGGCATCTCAGCCAACAGCTTTTCCCTGATGGTGGTACTACTAGAGAAGCATGGTTCAGGCTTACTTCTCACTTATGGGAAGTTTGTGACAACTTTATCTGGAAACTGGAGAATAGATACTACAATCATCAGGGGGTGCAGATGTTGCTTCATCTTCAAATTTAGTTCTGACCAGCTTTTGACTCTGATGGAAAACTCACTCCAACTTGAGAGACATGTTCATGGATTCACACTCATTTGAGCCAAAGACAGACAGTCAGCTAATGCAAAATGCACTGCTTCAGTCCTCATATCACTTCAAAGACTGGTGCACAGTTCACTTCAGTTCAGGAGGAACAAGACTGACGGGCTGTGGGCGGGAAGCTGCCTTTTTGTATAGGATCTGCAGACTTTCCATGAGGTGCATATCAATTTATTCCTATGAACTTCTATACAAAAGCCTTTCCCTGCCAGAGATGATTTGGTTTTTACACCGGTCTGTAAGAAGTGTCCAATTATACAAACTATGCAGAATTCCTCCTTTGCTGGGTTCCCTACAGTCTGAAACACTCATCTTTGTTAATTTAGTGTCACGCATTTTTGTGAGCATTAAAAACTCTGTGGAAGGCTGAGTGTAGCATTGTGGAAAAACGACTGCCAGTCACTATAAAAATGCAAAGCACAACCAAGGGAGGGTGCTTTAATTTCAGAGAGACAGCTGTAAAATTGCTTAGCACAGATAGCTGGAAAGTTGTTTGTATTTCTTCCCAATTGCAATGCAGAGGTGAATGGCTATGTACTGATAAAGCCATCTGTCTTGCGGGTGCCTGGAGGAAGCCTCTGCACCAAAGCAATATTGCCAATTTTACAGTTAATATCCTGGTGCACAACACTCTTGAGCTGAGAGCTGGACCACAGTCATTTCCGCCGCCTTAGGGCATGCCACAGAACAGCCTGCTCACTTGTAATGGTTCTCGCTCACAAGCACAGGCTGCCAGACTGGGAGAGGGAATGACTATCCCTGCAGGACATAATGGCAATGGGAGCACATCATTCCATGCACTGAGATAATATTTAGGTCCATGGACTCAGGTTTGAATCCAGAGAAAAGAACAAACAGTAACTGCAGGGTAGGTTTTTCAGTGATGTGCTTATCTTGGATAGTGACAATGAACAACAATTTAGGGGCTCAGGAAACAAAACAAAATAAAAAAGTGGCAAAGATTGGCCTAGTTTGGATTCCTAATGGACAGTTTTATGATTTTGGTAGTATTATAGAGCTCTTTTAAGACTTCTTTGGTTGGCTTAAAAAAAACCCAAACATGGAAAAGACTGCTGTACAAAACATCTATAATTTCTGGATACCAGTAATTCCTCGGATGAATGGAGCCGCATCAAAGTTCACAGAGTGGACCTTTAGTTGCTATTCAATAGACTAATTATCCTCTTAGAGGTATTTGCTCAACGCCCTCTCATCTTTGTGACTTTTATCACCCCAGTTTCCCATTAACTCTTATTTGTAAGTGCAAGTCTTAGGTTCTCCATGAGAATATTTTTCAGTACAGAGCAGAAGAGGTCTGTGAATCACCATCGCAAACTAAAATGGAAAAGCTACACTCACGTAGCTCCATCTCTCCTTCCCTCCCATTCACATCACCTTGGTAAGTCTCTGCTGCTGGCTGCTTCCCAGGATCTGCCCATGTTCAGATTCTCATCCTACGGTACTTGCAAGGCAGTTCTCCCTCTGAAAGCAGCAAGACTGCTTTTCACTCTGAAACAGAGCAAGGAGAGATGTAACAGTCTTTGTGTCTCATGTACCCTGACAAGCACACCTGCAATATTTTTGGCGTGATATTGAACTCAAATGTTTTTTGCTTATGCATAATCAGCCTGAAAGAAAGGACACTACCAGGACATTTTGACAGCCTTTTTCTCTAAGGTTTCCATCACAGGGGAGAGTTAAGGAGCCTTTCAGAATCTTGCAAGGCATGTTCTGCGTTAGCACAGAGCCAGAACCTGGGAGCTGGAGGCTCTATACTGTTTGTATGTCAGGGGCTTATATAGTAGCCACAGGTCAGATTCTGGCTAGGGCAATTACACTCTCCTCAAATAAAGCTGCAGAACTGCATTCACCAGCTGTGTTCACATTGAGAAAACAAATCAGTGCATTGCTCTGAATACCTTTTATCTTTGGCTCTTTTTCTTTTGCAATTTCTGGTACAGGAGTGGCTCTTTTTCTTTTGCAATTTCTGGTGCAGGAGTGACACTTCCAGTTCCAAGTTGTTTTAAAATCCTTTTCCTTTCACTTTCAGCTCCTGTCCTAATTGGCCCTACCGTGCCTTTGGTGGTTACTGTGCTGCTGTGTTGTTATCGCTCCTTTGTCTTCCCTTGGTGTAGCTCTGGGGCCAGCCTGCGACTAAAGGGAACTATTAAGGGTGATGAACAAGTGCAATAAAGTGGGAATCCCACTGGCAGTTCTGTCTCATACAAGGATCCTCCTGAGAAGCTGGCTCCTGCTTCTCTCTGGCCTGTGACAGCTCTGGCCAGAGTGTATACTGGGACTTTTCCCAGCCCTTTCTAGCTCCAACAAAAAATGTCAATGTTGCCTGCAACTTGGCACTCCATGAGAAGACGAAGTTGGGAGACTAAGCTGAAGTTTGATTAATAAATGTGATGAATCCTTACTTTGGTCTCCAATACCACGTTAGGCTTTAGACAGTTAATGCTGATTCTGACAATTAACATGCCTGTGCTGTGGCCCCGAAATCTGTTCAGAGAACTGCCTCTGTAAAAAAATGAAAATTTGCATATCCCACTATAAAACTGTGAATGCAACTTCCTAAGTAAACTTCTAAGCCTGTTTTTTTCATCAGTAGTTAATGAACTTATCGCAAGGATCTATCATCTGCCATGATCAGCTGAAAGAAATGCAACACATCAGATAATGCACACACTAGACACCTTCATAACGAAAGTTATGGATTGCATCTCATAGGAAAAGAAATACAAATTTTCCTTTGATGTTCAAAAATAAGAAATGTTTCACAACAATCATTCTTAACCAATGCAAATCATTCCCTGCAGAGCAACAAATTGAAAATGTATAACAGACATTTGAGAGGCTATTTACTTTGAATACTTTTGAATTATTCTGCTTCTTCCTTAAACATACTCTAAAACACAATTCTTTAGTTTTTTTGTACAGTCTCTAGTTTGGACTCTTATCCTTAACCTAAAAAAAATATAGCTTGCTCTTGTAGAAAACTGAAGAAATACTTGTTGACAGCAGCAGACAATCATTACACCTTGTGCTATTTAGACTCCTGTGAAGTTATCCAGCACCATGTGACTTTGTGATGAAAACAAAAAAAGCATGTGAGACAATAAAGTACATGTTAAATACATTAGAAATCCACTAGATGATCTCAGTTTTCTGTTTTCAAAAAGAAGGCACAAATAATAGTGATTGAATGATATTGTTGCATTTTGGATCCCATAAAGATTTGTACTAGTACTCGACACTGTTCAGCCCTTTTATTAACGATCTGTAAGTAAACATAGAACCATTGCTGGTAAAATTTGCACATGACACCAAGATTAGCAGACTGTCGATATTAATGAAAGCAGCACAGGCACACAAAACAATCCATCATTGACTAATACAGACACAGTTGAAGAAAATGAACAGCCAAACAAAAGTCAGACATTTGAGAACAAGAAGTATGGAACCATGACCTAAACCCTAGAAAGCAATATATTTCAAGAATACTTGTCTATTATGGCAAATAATTCAACGTGACTCCCTATAAAATCCTACAGCAAAAAGTGGACTGACGAACAAGGGAGTAGTGAGTATGAGAGTTTGCACTACTGAGATTTTAAATAAAGCTCTATGTGCAGTTCCAGCACACTTGTTCTCTAAATGGTGGGGAAAAAAATGGAGATAATGTACAAAAGAGCTACAAAAACAATTTGAAGGCTGTCGAAAATGTCTTAAATCAAGTAATTTAAAGAGATAATGCTTAAGATACCAAAAAGGAGGTTGCATTGTAGCTTGATTACACCATTCAAAAACTTACACAGACAGAAAGTAGGGGCTAGTGAGGGACTACGTAATTTAGTGAAGAAAAGCATACCAAGAACTAATGGCTGGAAGTTAAATCTGGACAAACTCTGATTTAAAACAAGGCACATATTTCTAACCAGGAGAGTGACCAAGTACTAGAATAAATGATCACAGAAGGGACTAAGTCTTCTTTTCTCGATGCCTTTAAATCAAGCTTGCCTGTTTCTGCAGAAGACTTGCTTTAGCAAAATCTGCAAATTGTGCTTTTGTCAGACTTAAGTTACTGGTCATCACCCTGAAGTAAAAGGAAAATTTACGATCAGGGATCTAGATGGGGTCAGAGAAGATATTCTCATGTCCTTTTCAGTCTTATACTCTATGAATCTATTAATGTACTGAGTGAGTACAGAGAAAAAACTTTCTGAGTGACTTTTGCCATCTGGATAACAACGTGATCCACAGCAGATTGTAAATCACCCGGTAATAAATATATGTCAGAAACTATTGAGATGAATATACTCTTACAACGCCTTCTAATTTATAAATTTAGAGTTATTTAATATTTTACACATTAATTTTACACTGGGTAATTGAATTAATGTGAAAGGGTTAAGTAGACGGGGTAATGAAACACTGTGCCATGTACTTAGCTTAATGTGGTTGGAAAAATCAATGCACTTTGGTCTGTCAGTTAGCAATCACAGATTTAATTGAGTAACATGTCAAGTATTTTAAACTGTTCACCAATGTAAATAGAATCCAGCACTATAGTAATGGTAATAAGCTAAGATGCTTTCCCTGAATTTCAATCAGATTTGAACATGACCTTCATTTTAAGCTCCACCACACCAGACAGATCAAACAGCTATCATTATGTCTGCAGAGCACGGTGATTGTACCTGTGATTCTCAAAAAAATATATTTGCTATTGATTTGCTCTCTAGATCACAGGTAATGGCTAATCAGTTTGACACTCCTAGCAATGGCTACCCCTTCTCTGGGCATTTATATTCACTTCCACTTCATTCCTGTTACTCGAGGAGGAATAAATCACACAGCAATCTTTTACCGAGCCTATTTGAGAAGTGGCAGAGGCCACTTTGGGTGCGATTGCCTGAAGGGAACAAGAGGAAGAGTTGAAGAAGCACCTCTTCAGCTTGCGTGGAGTGAGTTCCAAGCACAGCTGTGCTCTTCTTTTTACCATCACCAGGCAACGGCTTCCCAACAGAAGATATGAAAGCAGCAAGGAAAGGGGGTTGCAGGCCTGTCCGAGTTGAAGGAGCTTACCATTGCCAGACCAGCACCAGGAGTAGGTGATGTTTCAGCCATGCAAAATGTACATTCCCGTCCCTTCTTCAGATGCAGCAAATTTATTTTCTTACAAGATTCAGATACCTGCAATGCAGATGTCGCCATCTGACCTACCAGTATACGCTCCCAAAACAGACAACATAAAGGCCTAAAGTCTCCTATTTGTACCACTGTTCTTATCTAGAATAGATATCTAGAAACAATCAGTCACGCTGGGCTGTACAAGTATCTATTTCATTCCAGTGATTATAAAGTGCTTTAAGATAGGCAGCTCTGATGGAAACATCTTCAATGTAGATATCTCAAGTTAGGAGAAATGAATCCCACCTTGCATGCCTCTAAGCTCTCCCTTAGCAAGCTGCAGATGTGCACACAGCCTCCAAAGTGTCTACGAGGGAGAACAGGTCCCTGTTTCACAAAAATTGATCATGTGTGCAATGTGAAATTATTATGCCATTTTTAACTATCAGCAGCCCTGTTTACATGTTCTAGCATATCCCTGATTGCTGTTAAGCCTGTTACATTCCCCTAGCACACTGGCACCTCAGATGTTTTAGATATTTGCTGCACTGGGTGCTGTGTGTCAGGCCAAATCCTGCATCAAATTGCTATTAGTTTAAGAAAAAAACAGATGAGAAAATAGTCAGATTGCTGTGGGAGTACACAGATAAAACAAGGCAACATTAGTCAGCACTGTAGGCAGCTGTCTTAGCACACTACTGACCTTGTCGTTGCCAAGCTTTTGGGCAGCACCATGGCAAGGGAGAGTTTTAAAGAAGGAAAGGAAGACAATAGAAAGCTCTGTGGAGAGCTGTAGAAGGCACTGTGGGAAAACGTGTTAATCGGAACTGTGGAAATATGTGCACAACTGTGTTAATCTGAAAATGAAGCAAATAGGTGATGGAAGCTTGTACCAGAGGCTGTGGGGATGGAGGACACATCTGTGCACTGATTGAGGGAGGGAAGGGGCTGGAAAAGACCTTGAAAGTGAAGAAAACCAGCCTCTATAAGCTGGTCTATAGCAGCCTAGAGTTGATGCAGAAGAAAAGATACTGAAACACAGATTCATTCCTTCTCTATTTCTGCATAGTCCTCTTCAATCTTAGATAACATTTTTTTTTTTCATTAGGGATCCTAAGCCAGGATGTAACATTACAGTAACAATGTAAAAGAGAACTACAGTTTGCCTATACATTTTACAAATGTATACGGTTCATTATAATGACTACAGACTATTAATTCTACAAAGTTGAGCATTTAACTTGGAGGACGTCCTTATCAAAGTTATACATTTCACCCTGAGCTGCTGTGGTGCATATAACACTGTTTTCAAATAAATACATATTTTTTTCTGAGATATTTAGATGTAGGAAACATCACATTTGTACATTTCTGCTTTCTCTTTATAGTAATGCAGTGCTTTTCCTCCATGGCTTAGTTCCGCATATTTCTAGCAGTTTAAAATTACCATTTTTTTTTAATCTAAGAAAAATACGTATTAAAAATTGTGAAATACTCAGACATTATAAGTATCCTATTCGACAAAATTTACTTAGATGCAATGCAGAGGATAAAGTAGTTAACAGTGAGGCTAAATTAGCTGCATAAACACGTGCAATGCAGCCCTCCTTAGGTTAAGCAATTAGGGCTTAAGCAATTAATCACAAAAGGCACACAGCTACAACCTGAGGTTGGCCTAATTATTAAATACACTGTTTTTTTTCCAAAGCTGTTTTTTTTTCCACTACCACTCTTTGTTAATATACTTAATGTGTAGCACACGGCACAAGCATAACACGTATCACTTTCCACTCTGCTTCTCTGGACTGGTTTTATGATATACCAGATATTACTGGGTGAAATACTTTTTCTCCAGTAAAGACAGCTTAACAATTTTCTGCCTTCATGCTGCCACTCAACACATTTTTCCCTTCCTTTTCTTTTTTAAGTCTTATTTTTAACTCAGATGTCATTTCAGAGATTCAGCCTACTGAGTAGTACCTCCTTGCACTAGTGCAGGGGAGCAAAGCCAGCTGTCATAGGAAACACATTAAAGAATTTATAACTCTACACGATCGTAAAGTACTATATAAAATATTGCACCACTTACGAAGCAGTAAAAATCTGTATCACTAAGAGACTGATTCCCACATTATCTGCAAAAGAGAAAAATTAAGGTCTTCCAGGCAATTTTGAGAATAAAACATGTACCTATATATAGAGATAATAGCTTTGAACTCATACCTTTGCATACAAGTGTAGCTATTCACTGCTGCAGATGCACCAAAATACTTCAGCTTCTGTGGTCTTTCTTGTACACGAAGCCTAGGCAAGGGACCATCACCTACTCAGAGTCCAATTTCTCTCCCACTGTGCTGCTGTTCCTTCCCTACTGTGTAATGTTTAATTATGCAAACTAGAAAGTTCACTCTTGAAGCCACATGTGGGCTACTTTCTAGTTGATCTTTAAATTCTTCCTAGTGCTGGAGTCCCAGAAGTTCTAAATATGCTGCTAATAGTGTCTGTACAGTTCAGTCTGAAGTTCTCTGATGTAAAGTTCATTAAAAAAATCTCTTTCATGACAGAATTTCCACGATACTGTACATTCATTAGACTGCATGATGTGGAAGAAGCAAAAATTCAAGGCCATCTCCTTTATCATTTATTACTTTAACATGAAAATTCAAAACAATAAATGTTTGATTGCTATGTTGAAGGAGCCACGTATAGTGGAATGTAAAACACACTCTGTTCATTGGTGGATGTTAATTTAAATTGTTCAGTTTTCATATCCCAGCTATGTTGGTTATATCACTGCTCAAATAAACTATACAAGGCATAGGGAAATTCAGCATCATTTTTTAAAAGCAGCAGCACAGAAAAACAACCAGGTATTAGAATTCTGGTGTATCAAATCTTTTTGATTGCAAATAGGAAAATCAAACATGGAACCAAACAACCCTTCCCTCCATGACACCTCTAGTACATTGCCTAATTCATATTATTATAGGATGAGTAAAGTCCATTTCTTTTCCTTTTAAACTAGATCTTTATGCTGTGCTCTTCTGTGTATTGGCCTTATGTGTCCCTATGCACACTGAAGTTCAGCATGCCATTGTTTGGAATGTTTGTTTCAGAAACAAATACACTTTCAGGAGATTACATTTATCTACAATGACAATCTACAATTTATCTACTTGAATTTCGTCCAATTTTCTAAACTCTCCAACATCTCAGATTTTATTTTATCCTCTACTCTGTATAAGCCCTGTTAGTGTAATAGTGGAAAACTTGACAAGTGTAAGATGCAGCTCCTAATGCAGGACATTTACAAAGACATCAGATATCGCTGATGCTAACTAGCTATGCTTTGAAACTGCTCCCAGCCTTGCTTTGTCAGGACCAGGTGATTTCTGCTCAGAATGTAAGGCTCTTAAGAGTGGTTAAAGTGAAGGGGAAAAAAACAGAGACTGAAAACAATATTTTCCCCATTGTTACCCAATTCAAAGTACAGGTTTGACTGGAGAAATGTTACTCATTCTGGGATTAGACTACCGATAGTACAAAATATTTCTATTTGGCAAGGATACCCAAATTCAGTGTCATTTAAAAATTCATTTCAATATTATGAGAAACGGCCAAGCGCTGAAACATAAATAATACATAAGAGAAATTAAAGCAATAACCAAGCTGTGAGACGGGTATGTGAGCGCTTGTGAGATGAGTGTACGAACAAATGTGTGACAGCATGTGTCAGGCTGGACTAGACGCTGAACAGGAGGAGACCTGCAGAGCAGAGCAGGGCCCAGGACCCAGGCAGGGATAAGAGAGGCTGGGGGCCTGTGCTGGTATTTGAGGGATTTGTGAATGGACGTATGCTTGTGAATCTGGGAAGTGAAGGGCGTGTGTGTATTAGCTCGTGAACTTCACCTCTGAACAGCCAGAGAAGATGACTCTACTGGTGTTTTACGCAAGTTCTGGCAGGGTTACTCATGGATGTTGTTAAAGGCAGTGCCCTGTCTGTGGCAGCCTGTGTAGGCAGCCCTGTGAGCGTTGTTCGAAATATGAGGTCTCCAGGTGCACCAGCCTGGGATCCAGAGAGTGAGGAATCCCCAGGTCCTCGGATCCACCCGTGGCAGAAGCCTTATAATATCCCTCAGTACAGTCACTCAAGTACCAGGAAATGCAGGCACTCCAGTTGGTTGCACAGTTCTAATTTGACCTGGTTTGTACTTGTGTTTCAAAACTGTCTTTAATTACATGATCTCATTCTTTTTTCCATATTCAGTGCATAGGACAGATGAGGCTTACCCAATGAGTTTCTGCATATCCTTTCTGTGTAGTTCCTAGGCCTCAGTTACTACACAACATTCAAACCTTAATCTGAGGATGAAGTGATTAATTTCCTGTGGGGTCTGTCGATCAACTACCTGCGTGTTTCACATTCCACTAATCTTCCTCATTCTCCAGATGTGGGACTGAGGCACACAGCATCTCAGTGAAAAGTCAGAGCTGCAGTTCAATGCCTACCTGTTAGCAAGTCAGGAGCATTAAATCAGGGAACATGTTGTTAGTTCCTCCTCTGCAAAGTCTGGTTTAAATGTATTTTCTAGCAGACACAGATCTAACTCAAGACACAGCTGC
Organism: Baryphthengus martii; assembly: GCA_013396935.1. Classification (NCBI taxonomy): domain Eukaryota; kingdom Metazoa; phylum Chordata; class Aves; order Coraciiformes; family Momotidae; genus Baryphthengus; species Baryphthengus martii. Next base: position 402,966 of record VWZK01009776.1, read on the forward strand.
TTTAGTCATAAGACCATTTTTTTTCTGCACCTGCAGTCTTTTGGCTGAACATCTTCAATTAACTGAACATTCTTCAATTAATGAGAAAGAGGTACGATTGTATTTTTATTACACATTTTTGAGCATCACTAAAAACAACACCTTGCAATAGGATATATCAGGCAATACAATAAAAAAATAAACAACAAAGCAAAAACGCCACGCAACATTATATAGTCTTGTCAGTAATATATCTCCAAGTACATGTTAGAGGAGATAAATATGCTGCCCCTATCCTACTGATGAGGAAGCTAACACACAAAGATAGGAGAAATGGTTTGCTCTGTATCACCTACCAGTTGAGTGACTCAGCTGAGAGAAGACCCTCTCACTTACAAAGCACTTTTTTCTTCAGGATTCCAAAACATTTTACAGTCATGGATATTATTTACTGTATCGTCTACACAGGGATAGATTCAGTTGCAGAAAGGCTACACAGTAATCAGTGAGACAACTCCATCCCACAACTCTGCAGTCAGTGAAGCTCACTGGATTTCAACAGGCTGGGCCACAGAATAGTTCTGAAAATGCCATCTGAGTTTCTGCATAACTCCAAACAGTACCTACATGATCCACACGCAGAAATTTGTCTGTTTTCATAATTTAGCAGTTTATTCAGCAAAAACAGATTTCTCAGACACATTGTTGCTCAGATTTAAATATAGAAATATATTTCTGTTTTTCAGGTAAACAGATAGATAAATAAGAAGTCAATAAATAAAACCTTCAGAAAGGAACAGCCAATTTATAAAGAAATAAAAATACTATACTTCTTAAACAAAATAGTTCATACAAATTTTGTCATTCCAGATAAGTTCCTTTTCCTGAAGTGAAATGTGCATCCTAATCCAGCTGCAGACCAGGCCACAAAGTATATGGATATTCTTGACCAACCAAGCACAAAAATCACATGTACTTATACCCTGTTTATTGTCTTCTGGAGTTTGTAACACGGAAAAATAATTCATTTACCTTACGGTGCAGAATGCGTATTGACACTGTCCTTCCCGAACAACTGCTACTTGGTTAAGAGTCTGTATATTAAATCTTAAACCTGCACATATGGACACAGGCAAAGGTTTATTTCCTGTTCTTCACAGGAAGGATATCTGTAATCCAGTAGTGAAACAGAGACGTGACTATCTTGGTATGATCTGAAACAAAGAAAACACATTCCTCCTGAAATACCTCTATGACATTTCTGAACATTAAAAGAAAAAGACCTGTGTGAACATCTGTTTCCATTTAATATTAGCATTTCAGTAAAACAATTGCAGATACTGAAGCCTGGAGACTAATACACACAAATTTGTAGATAAACAGGTGCATTTTCTTTTACGAGGTCAGTTATTTGTCTGAGAATCAATTTTGATTCTCTGTCTGGAATGCCCTGTTTGTTATGATTCAATAATTTGGAAAAAAAAGGCGATTGCAATGACGTGATCATATGGGTAAGGCTAAAAGAGTACAATCTTCTTCACTTTTCTGCCTGGAGAGTAATTTCACACATTATTACTTAGCTTACAGCAGCACTTAGAAGCCCCAGCTGAGAATGAGTTGTCTTGTACAGACAGCTGCATTAGAGCCTCAAAACACCACAGCTCCTGTCTTAATTCAGAGATTATCTATGTGACTATTTGTTTTTAATGACAGGACTTTCTATAGTACTTATCACATAAGATCACATTTAAGACAATTCTGTAATGTTGTCCTAATAAAGCTTTCACATATAATTTTCTTTTCTTTGAATGCTCATTCAAAAATAACAACCCAAAAGTTTAAATTCAATCATTTTGGGGCCTCAGTGTATCCAGCCTGTGCACTGTTGGCACACAGTGACTCTATTACTTCTGGTCTCCAAAATGCACCTTCCTACCCCCTGTAACAGAGACATACATAATGGACAACTCTCAAAAAAAAGGCAGTTAAAAGAAGCTTCGAGCTCTTCTGTGAGTGATAATTTCCTAGGCAATAAGGGAAGAGTATATTTGAGACCTGATACTAACCAACAAAGGGAGAATGTTAATAGATAATGGAATGAAGTGGATGAGTAGAAGCTGAATGAGTTCATAAATTAGGAGATAATGACTTTTTTTTATTAATTAGGTGATCACCTATGCTTTAATAATTGATGTGAAATGGGAATTAAGTAGTCCTCATTTCAAAAGCTACAGTTTCCAACCAGCAAATGGAGCATTACTCCCAGTCACAGCTCTTCTCCTTTGTCCACTGCAGGATCATGAAGGTGTCTGGCTTCCTTTCACAAATGGTCACTGGCTTTCTGACAGAGATCAGCCAAGCTACAATCAGGAGAAATGTGTGTCTATTTGACTTCTAAACATTCTCTTCCCTGTGTTTATAGAAGACTTTAGGTAGAGATAATTATTTTTTGTTAAAGAGTACCAAATAAATGACAAATAATAATAGAATGTTTTATTCTTTTTTACCAGTCTAAGAACAATGACACTTTAAATAGCCATGTTCAAAAAAAACCTCTTGACCAACCTCAACTCTGTATGATTGCTGAAGTACAAGATCAAAGCTAACTTCATGGAGCAACTTGAAACACAAAGTACAAGGTAACTTGATGGAGGATGACAACTAGACAGAGCAACCAGTATCTCCTAACCATAGATTTTATTTTTTCAGATATGTTTTCTCATTTAAATGAACATTAAAGATAGTACCTTAATGTTGGTATTTTTTCTGTTTCAATCCTGTTAGCATTTGCCTCTTCCTGCAAAATTTTTCAGACCACACCACTGATAGACCTTTCTTTAATATGACTGCAAATATTGGGATCTAAGAGCTTAAGACAAAATAGAAACTTTCACAGAATCACAGAATGTCTTTGGTTGGAAGAGACCTTCAAGATCTTCTAGTCCAACCTTCAAACAAACACTGCAAGCTCACCACTAAACCATGTCCCTAAGCACTAGGTCCACATGCTGTTTAAATACCTCCAGGGATGGTGACTCCACCACTGCCCTGGGCAAACTATTCCAATGTTTAATAACCCTTTCAGTGAAAAAATGTTTCCTAATGTCCAGTCTAAGCCTCCCCTGGTGCAGCTTGCATCCATTACCTCTGGTCCTGTCACACACCACCAGGGAGAAGTGGCTGTCCCCCTCCTCGCTCCAACCTCCTATCGGTAGTTGTAGAGAGCAATAAGGTCTCCCCTCAGCCTCCTCTTCTCCAGACTAAACAACCCCAGCTCCCTCAGCCGCTCCTCATAGGACTCGTGCTCTAGGCCCTTCACAAGCCTCGCTGCCCTTCTCTGGACATGCTCCAGCACTTCTATGACTTTCTTGTAGTGAGGGGCACAGAACTTAACACAATATTCAAGGTGTGCCCTCACCAGTGCCGAATACAGGGGAGCAATCACCTCTCTATTCTTGCTGGCCACAAACCAGAATGCCATTGGCCTTCTTGGCCATGTGGGCACACTGCTGACTCATATTTAATTGACTATCGATCAACACCCCCAGGTCCTTTTCCAACTTGCCCCTTTCCAACCTCACATCCCCAAGTCTGTAGCTTACCATAGGGTTGTAACGACCCAAGTGTAGGACCCGGCACTTGGCCTTGTTGAACCTCACACAATCAATCTTGGCCCAAAGATCTAACCTGTCTAGGTCCTGCTGTAAAGCCTCCCTACCCTCTAGCAGATCAACACGCCCACTCAGTTTGGTGTTGTCTTCATTGTTTCTGTTTTTTCTTTTGGTTGCATCATCTGCTTAACATGCTAAGAGGTGTGAAGGAAATAGGAAAACATTGTCTTGAACCGGTGGTTTTCAATTTGTGGTCTGCAGACCTTGGCAGCCCATAGCTTGCACAGACACTAAAGGGTCTGTAAAAAGTTAATAAGAAAAGCAAATTTATCATCGGTAGGCACAAACTTTCCAAGTGGTGCTCGGTAGTCTTAATGGAAAATCAGATTAAACCACAACACATATATGAGGAAATAAAAGATACAGAGTGGTCAGCTTACTTTGTAATATTTACTAAGGGAGAATGTGCACTTACATGAGAGACTGATCACTCCTAATTTCCCCCCCCTACTATTTCCTTCCTTGATTTAAAGACAAAACTGAACAAAACATAGCACTTATTATTATTTCTTTGATGTTAGCATCTTAAATAGAATCATAACAGTAAAAACAGTTAACATATTGCTTCTTGAACTAATAGGTTTATTTTGTAAAAATAACACACCTTCCAAAATTAAGAAAAATTGCTTTCTTTTCATCACGCTAATAAGGAATGATATTTTCTTCTAGTACATCATGCCCCAGTAAAAGTAAAGAAAACAGAAAAGAGGAAAGATAATCAGAGAAACTTGTAAAAAAATTCAAGACTACTATGATATATTGTACATTTTTATCTTCACGAACAGCCCTAACCTGTATTTCTATAACAAGACCTTGAATTTGCTGAGACAAGAAGTTTTTGTAATAACTCCTAACTTTTATCACCTGTTCACTGGGAACGAAATCTAAAATTTAGAAAAACTGGGCAAGATCATCTATTACTGATTCAAAAGTAGGGAAAACGGTATAATTAAAAGCTCAATTGAAGGTAAAATTTCAGAACACTATATTCTCATTCACTCAAATTCCTGAATTGCATACAGAATATACTGTTAAAGTCTGCTGAGACAAATGACTATCTAGCAGGTGTTTAATTACAGATTAATAATTTATAACAATGTATTTTCTTCCTTTTTATGTTGTTGTACCTCATGAATATCAAATCAGCTACTACGGTTACAGTGCCATGAATGAAATTAGAATTGAGCCTGGAGTGATAACAGTTACTAGGTAAAAAAAATCAACTGGAAGGGTAAAGAATTTCAGGCTGTGTCGGCAGAAACACAAATAATCAAAAAAAATCATTCAGGAAATTGTTTTGTGCTTTTTCAAGTGACAAATAAATACATCAGAAAATTGGGGTAGTTGCATGGATTTGTTTCTAATTTTCTTCTGTTTTCTCTCTTCAGTTTGACATTGCTACTATACAAAAGTAAACAGGGCAGTTTGCCTCAAGGCTGCAAAACCCAACAGAATTCCTACTATATTGAGCAGAATGTGGAAAAGGTCTGCAAGGAATAGCCTGAAAGTGGTCACTTCAAAAGTTCCATTTTGATTTAATCAACAGAAGCTGAATTTAATAAAGGGCCAATACCATTATTACTATCCTTGCTGAGTCCTACTTAGTCTGCAAATCTGTAACATCCAATGAGACTATGTGATTATAATTAAGATCATAGAATCCAGGCTTGAAATTAATTATTGAATGCACAGAAGCATTGTGTTCCATGTATATGTGAATACTTCAGATCTATCAGAACCTTAAGGGCTATCAATCTCTGTATGTACACTTTAAAGAATACATACATACTTCTCTAAGTGTCCTTTTCAAAATGCAGCAGCTATGAACTCTACAGGCAGAGATTCCCTCCTCTCTGTTTTCACGAAGCACAGCATGCAGTACCCTCCAGTTTTGACTTGGATCTTTAACGATGATCCTGCTGTAAATTCTTTAATGATGTTACAAGCTGTAGTCTCTATGAATGTTACTGCTGAGCCTCTGATGGCTATAATCTTACTTTCTCTGTTACTACACTACTACCAGCTCTGCTGTTACTCTTCAGAGACTTTGGAGCACCATCTAAACTGGCTGAGATTCTCTCGTGCCATAGCAAGTGCTCTCAACTCTGATTAAATTCTTTAGGAGGCAAGAAAATTCAGCGCATCTCATAGGCTTAGCTGATGGTGCAACAAATGTACTGGTGTCCAGTGGCAATAACTATTTAAATGAAGACTACTTGGAAAATGAATTATTATACCTTCCATGGACTACATGCTGATCCCACATCCACTTGAGGAACTATTAACTGTCCGAGAAGAAATTCTACTAAAATGACAAGGGTTGTAATAGTGAACAAAAGAAGTGTGAATGAAATCAGGCTGTGCCTCAGGGCTTAAAAGATTTAGTTACAGAATAATTTTTCTTTTTATGAATGACTTTATGCTAACATTTAGTATAAAGTGACTTTATGCTTTTACATAATCAGCAGTATATTTTTTTGAAACTTAAATCAGACATTTAAAGAAAAACAAAGCTATACATCAAACACTGGCTTGTAAAATCTGTGTTAAAGAAGCCATATAGGTGATCAAGAAGAAATGAAATAATGGGCTTTATTGATTCTTATGCATGTAAAATTAACCCTTATATAGATGAGTGAAACCTCCAAGATAAACAAGCTAATTCCTGTGATTTAAAAAGTCTACAAAGAGAATGTATTAGAAATATGATTTAAACAGCATTAAATCTTAAACTAGTTAAGATATTAAAAAGATTGTTTTAAGAACCTGAATCATCTTATACCCTACAATTGCCGCAAGTACGAAAAGTTTCTGTATTCATCATAACCAAACAAGAAACAGGGAAAATCCCTGTATTTTTGTTGGGAATTATGTTTTCTCTTCTATAAGCATATACTTACGTATACTTATATAAGCACATCACTATATAATTACTTACAGCTTCCTAATAAAAAAAAAAAACAAATTGTGAAAATTTTGAATTTTAATCCACGTAAGTGAATTTGAATTCTAATCCACGTAAGTGAATGGTACCTACCAGGAGGCATCATGGACTGTTCTTGAAATTGTTTCAAAGCATCCTTCAATCTCTCAATATCCTGTAGCAATACAAGAGATTTCAGACGATGCAGAAGAGTTACATCTGAGGAAGAGATGGTGTGAGATTCAAGACATTGTAAAAGCTCTTGGGCAGCTGCTGAATTCACAGCAGAATCTGTGCCTGCCGATTTGTCTGGAAAAACAATTGGAAAACCACATTAGGAATACTTGGTGAGCAGATAGAATTTTAACAGTTGTACTTTTTTTTCAAAGACAGTGTCTTTCGTTTTTGTACAGCTTACAACCAAATATGAAGTACTAAAGGGTAGCTTGCTCCTCTCAGTTTTTGTGAAATATTAAAACAATAGTAAGAAGGGAAGTATTAAATTCAAAAAGTAAAAAGGATAATAGGATTAATAGCGACAGGAATGCAAAAAAATCTAAATTCTTAGGATTCACACAGGAAGAAGGTGTGATGAAGAAACTGTGGAATGGCCAAACCACTGTGGTTTTGCTTCCTACACGCTATGTATTATAAAAATGCCACACGCATTTGTGGAGACAGGGAACAACTCTGTGCCACTACTGCAAAGCACTTCTGAAGGCATCCAATTATCTTGTTATTGTACTTTACATTTCTATTTAAAAAGCCGATATTACAAAATGCAAAACAGCAGAGAAGGACATACATTGTTTCTACAGTACTAAAGCATAAACTCATTCTTCCATTCCATTAACAATGTTTAGTCTGTCCCTTTAACCAGACACCCTTTAATTTTTCTGGTTTTTTTACTAGCAGGTTTTACTAGAACAGGTTTTTTGCAGTTCAGCTTTCTGACATAAGTACAAGAAGTATAATCCAACGTGATCATTTGAAAATGCTGCTAAAAGCAATGGCTTCCAATTTTATTTAAAAAAAAAAAAGTAGGGAGTGCTACAGTCACTCAACTAGAAAAGGCAAACAGCATAATGTCAAACCTATATATAAACTGGAACTTGCCTAACAAGGTTAGTCATGCTCTGATTTAGGGACGTGACATCTTATCTGTAGATGAACTTTCTTTCACCTGCGAATTCCTCTCTATGGATTCCCAGGTCATCACTGGCTCAACCCTCTGATCTGCAGGTTTGATAGGGGGCCAGTCAGTCCCTCAACCACTGTGAAAACCTGAACTTGACTTGCAGGAACGCTGGAATCTCAACACTTTTTCTTGAAATTCAACACGTAACACAGCTGCGGACAATTTACCAGGTTTCTCCTCTGAGCCCTGTATTAACAGCAGAACTGTTGTACGGAGTTTGCAATCTTACTCAGCTAACCTGGAGTTGCACTACAGCAAATACATGTAGTTCAACCCACATTTACTTAGCCATACACTGACGTAGTAAAATTCTTAGTTTTGGTGATAGAAATAAATTAGCCAGAAAGTAGGATGGATTTCCAATGCTAGGCTTGGCATGAAGACCTGACACAGCAGAAAACAGTAAACAAAAAAATTCTATGTATAAATCTTGAGAAAAAAAATTTAACATGAAATTCCTGATGCAATCTTAACAGGGTACCCTAAAGATGAGTTAACGGGACTGAGAGCTGACAGCTGTGACTTAAGATGGATTCATACAGGTAGGTAAGCTGTTTAATATTCTCTCTTCAGCTCCACAAAGACAGTCAAGGCCACATACTTTGAAAAAAGTTTTTTTTCCAGCTTTACGAGACAGCTATCATTTTAAAGCTATGTTCTGAGCTGAGTAACTAAAGAACATACTAGCTTGCCCTTAAGAAAACATATTTAATTCTAGATGATACCAATATAATCTGGTGTATGTACAGGTAAGTACTATTGTACTTATCATTAAAAATTCATTATCTCTGAAAGGCATTTATGATATATGCACCACACAAGCAGCTTTTTAGGAAGGCAACAGAAGAAACATACAGGAAGGAATTTCTCTGATTTTAGTGGCCAGATGAACATTCAATAGGCCACTGCCTATAGGCAATCCTTGTTTTAAGTGCTATGGAATGTGCTTTGAGCATCAGCTCACATTCATCTTGTGAAAAATGCTTTATGTCAATCCACTTTCCCAGTGTCAACTGTACCTTCCCCTTTCCTCTCGGATGTTGTCTGTTTAGATTTCTTTATATATTAAAAATACATCTTCTTTTGAGAAAGAGAACTTTTGGAAAAGTAGGTTGGTTCAAAGATAATAAGCATGAAAGTAGTTACGATAGCAATTATTGTCCTTATCCTTCTGGATGTTTGCTTGCAGAGGAAACAAGAATTTGGTTCATTTTAACCACCATATTTACCCCAAGTGCATTGGAATGTTTTTAAAAAAAGCAAGGAATATTATGTATATTTCCAAAGACAAAGAATGAATGAGATTAGGACTGTAGTATTTTTATATTGATGTGGATTCTTACATATTCATGCACACATCAGAAGATGAGACAAATACTAAGTATTCCTCTGTCTTACTGAGTTCAAAAGATACACTTCTCTAGTAGATTTGACCCATTCCACAGCCATACTAAGTGCACACCTATTTTCCCTACATGGTAATGCTAATGAAAAGACAGGAGAAAGAGTGGTACATACTGTCAGCAAAATAAATTTGTTGTGTTGCCTGCAGGAAGTCCAGAATATTATCTGCCTTTTCATCTATGTCTTTTAAGCCTGCTGCTTCTTCTCTGTTGTTTTTATCAGGCTGATACGTAAAATCCACGCTGGTAGTTTTTGTTACCAAGCCAGCTGCTCTCATTTTTTCTTTCTGTCGCTTCTTTTTCATTTTCCTCTTTTTGTTTTTGCTTATTTTGGGCCTGTCTATCTGCTGCGGCTGTAAATTATCTTGAACAGGAATCTCTTGCATTCCAGATTCTGTTTGTTCTCCATGTAAATTATTAGAGTTTTGCAAATCACTCTTTTGTTTCTTCCTTCGAATGCGCTTTCTCTTGGTTTGTCTTTGATATTCCTCCTCTGCAGATTCAAAAGAGACACGATACTTGTAAATAAGATGAGCTGTAATAAACATTTTAGAAAAGCGTACAATGAAATATTACTCCCTTCAATGTTTGGCATGTCTGAGTGGCTCTACCCTTACTTTTATGCTTAAAATGCCTTTCAAGTACTACAATGTCAAAGTCAACTTTTCTGAATACCTTGAGTAAGAAGACAAGCTCTTTTCCTTCTGCTTTCAAAAAAGACTGTACTCTCCTTTGTGCTACATACTTTACATTGCATTTACTTTCTAAAGGCAGATGGTTCTATCCAGAGAGTGAGGTCAAAAGAATCGCCAGGGTAAAAACTGTATGGGCAGACTGAGGGGCAAGGGATGAGGGAGCTCCCTCAAGAGCCCCACACCATTAGCTGGCAGACTTGACCATGAATACAAGAAGGATGCACGCAATTCGCAATAAAAACTGCTTATAGCGATGATATTCCTCCACCATAGTGCTGTACCTTAAAAACACCAGGCATCTCTTTCTGACTCTTCTACTTTCTCCTCCTTAAGCATCCCCCTCCTTTGGGGTATCTTATTGCTAGCTCAGCTTTGGACATCAACTTTATAGGGAAAGCATGCAAGGTATCAGTGACCTTGGTAAGTAATCCCTGATCTCTTTAACAGCCTGTCTTGGTTCTGTCATTTCCTTGCCACATTATAATTTCCTTACTGGATAATTCTTCAAAAGGTACAAATGTCAAGGGAAAGAAGTTCCTCTTGCTCTCAAAGACAGCTTTCATGCTTTTTTACTCAGATCTTACCCCTGTATGCAAAGCCAGAGTCCTGAAGCCACTTCTGACCCTGAATTGACTCTTTCCCACATGCTCACTTCTGAGTATAAGCTCTCTCAGCACTACCAAGGGAAGACGACCAGAATCCACCTGCTTTTTGACTGCACTGCTGCTGAAGTCCATATTCATGCCTATAATAACTCCCGTCTAATTAACTGAAATTCCCTCTTTCAAAGTCACACAAAATCTTCACGTTTAAATATCAGGGAGTGCAGAATGCCAGTGTTCTTCTGGTGTCTTCTCTAGAGGGTTAAGCCATTTATCCTTCCCCCAGCTCCTGCCTGCATGTTTCTAAATGCCTCACGGTGCAGAGCCCAGTGCTCTTATCTGGTTTTACACCATTCCTTTACTTACCTGGCTTTACAACATGCCCTTAGTGTCAAAGGATCTTTGCTTGGCTGATGCTGGTGTAATGCAAGAGAGACACCTGAAGCCCAACACTTGTTTCTGAATAATCTGAACAGTCTCCTGAACTGCTTCGACATTCTCAGCTTGTTTGGCTTTCTCACCACTCCTCCCGCTACCAGGCTTTGTCTCTATTTTCTCCATGGTTGGAGGCCCTCTCCTTCATTTCTGTTTCTTTTTCCGTCTTGAACTCTGTCAGCTCTGAGCCACTTTCTCTCTTTAAATATCACTACAAGACTTTTAGTTCTTTAGCTGACAGATGACTCACTGCAAAGCAATTTCCCATACTTTCTATGAAGAAGGCTGCATAAAAATAAATTCGCTGTATTGTAATTGAACACCCCAGCATGTTAAAGACACACCAAACGTCGCCTCGTACCCACAGTGTGGAATGGTTTGCACGCATGGTATTTGAGCTAAATATCTTTATACATGACTTGGACATATGGGATGTGGGAAAAATAACGTCTGTGTCGTCCTGTAGGAATAAAATATCAGAACTGGAGGCAGATATGAATGGTGAAAGATGCTATAAACAAAACATCAATGTTTCATCTTAAGATATAACTTGGATTTTCATGGGAGTATTTGTGTTGTAATAGGTGAATTTCACTGTAAACATGGATACATTGTTCCATAAAATTTCTCAGCCCTCTGTCACCCTGAACCACACTGTTTGCTAATACAGCTATGCTAATCTGTGCTCTCAGCAAAGTGGCCCAACGTGCTCTTTAAGCATCCAAGAATCACTAAATCTCAGCAAAACTACAGCATGTTGTGCAGCCAAGCATTCTCAATTGGTTGGAAGCCACTTGAAAAAAACGGTGCAGAAAGTAGCATAGTGCTTACGATAATTGATGTTTTGAGTCAAATCCAAAAGTTTGCTTATCCTTGGTCGCTCAGGACAGCAGAAGGTCTGAAGAGACCAGGGTGAAGCTGTCAAAAGGCAGAATGAATGTAGTCTTCCCATGTGTGTTATTAAGATAAATACCCGACTGAAAGGAAATCAGGACTGTGATGGGTTTCCTCCAACACAGAAAACAAATCAAACACAAGACTTTACCTAGTTCTCTTAAACTGGCAGTCCTCTAGCAGTTTTTGTCATTCTGTTGTTCCCTGTGTATGAGTTACTACTAATTCAGCATCAGGAACAGATGAAATTAGAAGTCGAAAAATGCAAAGCAATGCACACAAAAGGCATGAATTTGAACAACTCACTGGTAGGGTTAGAGGGAACTGTTATCAGTTCAGAAAAACAAAACAAAAGCCAGACCTGTACATCCGTAGGGAAAGCTCAATGAAAACATTTACTCAGTGGGTATCAGTGATCAAAACAGCAAACATGTTGCTTGCATACAAAAGAAAGAGGATGGAAAATAACAGGAAAAATATTCCAAAGCTATTGTACAAACCTGTTGTCCTCTTCAATCTGTTAACGCTATGTTTCTAAGCATAATCCCAGCACAGTAAGACTTTCGCAGATAGGAGTTACCAGAGAAAGAAACTCCAAGAAGATGTATATGATTTGACATGAAAGAAAGAGCAACAGAATGGGTTCTGTTCCTGCCTTCTCACTCAAGGTGAAATCTAATTAATCTGAGCAGTTTCACAAGCAAATAAAGTAAATACTTGTTTTACAAAGGGTACAGTTAGCTAATTGAATTCACACATGTGTGGTATTCACAGCAGCCATGAGCTAAATGGGATTCAAGAACTGGTTGGTTAGATAGCCAGCAAGGCTACCTGGTTATAATGGCCATGCTAAAATATAAATCAGAGTTGTACAAGAAATGTAAACCCTAATGTTTAGGTCACAGCCCATACAATGCAATAAACAATAAAACAAATGACATGTTCAGTGGGATTCACCTCCCACAACTTTAGCTGTGCTGATAAGTAAATATTTAGTGCATACTTAGACCTGTGCTCCCCCTGATAAACCAAGAGATGCTAGAATCTTCAGAAAGCAATTTACCTAAACCACCTAGTAGTGAAATGCAGCCTGAAGGTCTGCAACTCTCTCTCTCCCTCTGCATTAACTATGAAGGAAATGTAGACAATGAATTCGGACTGGATGCTTGCAACAACTGAGAAGAATGAGTCTCTTTTACAAAACTTAACAGTATGGAAGAAGGTGCTTCTTAACATGACTCTGCTCATCAGACTCATTTTTACTAATTAACAAAACCCACTGTTTTACGAAAAAAGCCCCTTTTGGTTCTTTATATTTCAAACCAGCAGGGACGCCTGATAACATTTCAGTAGATAATCTCCCCCCTGCCTGAAGAGGTTTGATATGTCAAAGCAGCATAATTATAACAAATGCAGGGAATATATACTACACCAGCAATCTCAGTAGGTGTTGAATACATACTTAAGCAATACCTACAGGAATATCAGCTTTCAGACGACACCAACTACAGCCACAACTGCAGCTACAGCTTGTCCTATTTCCACAAGAGCTGTCTCTTCCTATTCCATAAAGGCCTGTCACCTCTCTCCCTCCTAAGACCCATCTCTGCTTCACAAGTGGCTTAAATTATCACATAATCCAATTATCCAGAAACAATTGTCTTTAACCTGTTTAGTAAGGATTTGGTGCCCTCTCAGACCGAGCAAAGTGCCTTCCCGACAGAATGCCCGCATACGTTTTCCAGCCACAGTCATAATTTAATATGCGATTACTTCAGCCTTAATAAGAACACCCTCCTCAGGAACGGTTCAGAGTTAGAAGTGTTTTCTCTTCTTTTTTTCCTGCATCATTTTTAGTCTAGATCACTTCCCTGATGCAGTTTACCATGCAGCTGCAGTCACACTAGCCTGACTGACAGAATGATATGGAAGTGGGAATGAGTAGCCTGAAAAGGAAAGTCAGCACCACAAGAAAAAGTAATCTTTTAACAGCCTATCTCATCTGGCCCAAAACATTATAAAGTTTCCTCCATGCAAACTAGATGTATCCTTAACAGAAGAGAGGCAAAACATGTCAAAAAACAGACTTAAAAAGAAACAAAGGATTCATTTTATAGATACTGCTTATTGAATTTTGATAACGGAAAGTCAGCACATCCACTTTGTTTCCTCAGGGAAAAATAGAAAATAATAAAAATAATGATTTACATCAAGACTCTGAATAGGCATACTTTTATTTATTAACTTTACTCACCATCAGGGCAGCTGGAGGCACAAAGAAATTAAATGCAACGCCTAATATATGTTACCAGCAATAGTGGACTGCTCCTCCCAACCAGACTAACCATCGGCATGAACACACTGCTGGCAACTCTGTGATGGAAAAGATGAGCTTCCTTGAATTTATCTGTATTATTTCAGTGCCTTCAGACAATGGCAGATGGAAATATTCAGGGAAAAAATCGTATAAGACAATGAAAAATGGGAGGCTATTTCCTTAGACATCTGCAAGTCTAAGGTATACAAAGCTCCACAGTGTCTTAAAATTTGGCTTTAATTATCAGAGAATAAGCTGATGATACTGGCAATTCTTAAAAACCAGGTCCCTAAATGTTATTAGAACAAACAGAACAGCACATAAAAAAAAGAAAAAAAAAAAAGATAAAGCAGATCGATGAAAAGACAAAGAATATCCTCTGAGCTTTAGAAATCTCTGTAACATGCTCATAACGACTCAAGCATGCAGCTGGCTCTCCTGCTCAAGGACCAAGCCCCACAGTAGGCTCTCCAGATGCCGTTCATGGTAATTTTGTTCTTTTGCTCCGATGAAACAGGACATGTGCCTCTCTTGATTTTTCATTCTGTCTAAATGCTCTTCTTTTCCCTGCTGCACTGGATGGCTTTTCTGTTGTGTAAGAAACAGTCAATGTAGAGGAATCTAATGTTGGTTTAAGATCTTGCAAGGGGAAAAAATAATGTTATTTTTAGTGCCAGTTAAGATATCAGCTACAATTTGGCCAAGACTGAAAAGCTGCGGCTAACAAATTCAACAAAATGTAATGGTTCATGAGGATAAAAGCAATATTAAAATATCTCAGGAGCACAAGATGACGTCGATATTTTTACACTTTTTTTTGGAAATCGTTTCAAATCATCATTTGAAATCAGGAAAAAAACCCACTTCAAAGGTTTTAGTAATCTACAACGCTTTTGATATTGGAGAAAACTGCAAAAGACTGGAAGCTGTTGAGGCTAGGGACCATCTTTTGTTTGTTCATTCATACAATATTTCTGTACTCAGAAATGAAGAATTCATATAAAACTGGCAAATGTTGCATACATGCTCCCTACCACAACAGAGTACTGCCTCTTGGATTTAAAGCAAATCCAATTAACAGCAATGACAAGAATAAGTAAAGGCAGATATCAGAGTCTGCAATTCTTCGATCCTAAATGTTTATCTGACTGGATAATAACAATAAATATCTGACTGGACAAATTCCTCCTACTCACAACCTATGTCAAACTCCTGCCATAAGAAGAACTGTACTTGGTCACAATAAACGTCTCCCTACCACTATGATCTGTACCAAACAGTAACCATACCCTGCAGTCAAGATAAGGCGAACTTCAGACTTTTAGAGTGCTATAATTATGATGCTTCTTTTGAACTTTTCAGCCTAATAACTGCCATCATTTCATTTGCCGCTGAGTGCTGAAATGTTGTTTCCAAAGAGCTATTTATGATACTGTAAAATCTCACTCCTGCTTGGTAACAGTCAGCCCACCATTTTGCAGGTGAATTTTGGCTCGTCATTTTTTCCCAAGTGTGTCACTTGACAACTATTTAAAATGTGCTTCATCCGCCATTTTTGACAAATCAATCTGAGATTACGTTGCACCCAGCTCCTGCATTTAGTTAGCTCTTTCCACTTCACCATCTACCAAACATAAGCCTCCAGCTGTGATCTCCCTGTTCTGAGAAATGCTGCATCCTCTTCATCACTTACCTCTTCTGGGACTTTGCCTTTCATGCTATGTCTCTGTGCCCCTTTTGGTGAGGGGTTTTATCAAAAACTTTGTGGAAATTCAAGGAAACCACATCAGGTATGGTACCCTTATCCATATATTTCCTGGCTCTGCAAAGAATTTCAAGAAATGTTTAGAATTCCTCTTTGCAAAGCTCATGTTGATCTTCCCCACGCAGAATACAGGTTTGCAGTCATCCACAAATCTTATTTTTGTGTTATAATTTGTACTGAACTGCCTAGGGCAAACACCAGCACTACAGGCTTGTAGTTCCTTGAATGCTTTAAGAAATGTTTTTTTAAAAAACCAAAACAGCACCATGCTATCCAGCCTCAAAGTCTCTGATAATATGACAATTTGAAAAGCAAGTGATTATACATCACTCTCAGCAATGTAAGCTTTTTTTTTTTTTTAATAGACTCATAGAATAGAATTGTAGAACCATTAAGGCTAGAAAAGACCTCTAACATCATCAAGTCCAACCATCAACCCAACACTACCATGACCACTAAAACAGGTCCTGAAGTGCCAAATCTACACGTTTTTTGAACACCTCCAAGAATGATGACTCCACCAGCTCCCCAGGCAGCCTGTTCCAATGCTTCACCACTCTTTCAGTAAATAATTTTTTTCTAATATCCAATCTAAATCTCCCCTGGCACAACTTAGGCCTATTTCCTCTCATCTTATCACTGCTTTCCCCTGAATTCTTCCAGAAATTTTAGGTGAATAAAATCTGGTACTGGTCAATTTCTTTTAACGCTTACTTTGTTGCATGACCATTAAATCACTTCAATTTCACGTATCCTTTGAGAAAGCCCAAGAAGGAGTGTTCCAACATAGGATTCTCCGTACTTTTTTCTACAGATAACATCAATGCAAAGAATGTATTTAACTTCTCTGAAAGGGGCCTCTCTAACTATTCCTCTTATACCACGATCATTGGGTCTGAAGACTGGCAAGTGCATTGCTCTGGATATATCCAAAGTTAGACCTATTTCTGATTTTAATTCTTTGTACCAGTTGCTCAAATATTCCTTAGCCTGTCTTACCATGTTTTTACATTTAAAACTATTTAAGACATCATTTGGGTGTGAATTCAGCTTTTTAAAGGCCACCTACTTCTTTCTAACAACTTCCTTTACTCTGCTGTCTAGCTCTGCTCTCTTCCTTTTGCTTCTTTTCCAAGCCTTTCATGACAGGTGGTGGGTGCTGGCCTTGAATATCACATACAGTGTCCTTAAGTAGCTTCCACACCATCTGGTACAACTTCCTTCTCTTAGCTGACCTTTTTTAGGTTCTTTTTCGTAAGTATCTTTATTTTTGTGTAGTGTCCCTCCTTGAAGTGGATCACAACAGTTGTGGATTTTTCTGTTTGTTTTATTATTGCCGTTTCAGTACCATGTTCAACCTAACGGTTGCTGTTGCAACGAGCCTCTTGTGAGTCAAACTGCCCAGGACAAAGTCAAGAGTCACATTTTCTCTCACAAGCCCATCAACCGATGCCTTAGTTATTGACTGTGTCTAAAAACAGCGACTTTTCGCAACATCCTGATGTGACGGCCACATCATCTGAACAGGGAGAAACCGAAGATCCCATTACTACTCTCGTGGCTGTTTCTCTGATCTTTCAGCATACAGCAAGGAGTTCTCACAATCCCAGCTGGATCCATGATGAAACAGACTCTAAGCTTGCTTTGCTTTTTGATATGCGTGCTCAGTCCGCACACACGTTGATCTAAGGCATCCAGGAGGTATCTGAAACTATTCCAACTAATAAATTAATTTTGTCAATAATGTCTCAGGCCTCCTGTCACTTTACACAAAAAGCTCTGCTTGATGAAGCCCCGAAGTTCTATTAAATAACGGCTTTTCTGATACAAATTCTGTACCATTCAATGACTTATTTTTTAAATGAAAGCAAATATTTTGACCTTTTGTTGCTCATTCTCATTATTATTTTTTAAATTTTAAGCTCACTGTCTTCATTCACTTTGACTGTTTTGGGGGTGATGTGCAAACAGTACAGAGGCATCACGTAGCATTTCCTAAATGGTGCTTCCCAAAGACACTGAGAATTATTCTGTTGATTCAGTGAGGAGTAAAAAATCAAATCATGGAGCTAGGCATATCCACAGACTTGAAGAACACAGATTCAGAGATAATCAGTAACTCTTCTGAAGGCTACTAAATCAGAAATGTTCAAGGATCCCAAAGCTGCCTATGGAGTTTCTACAGTTTAGTGGCCATGAAGACTAATTGCTACTAAATACAAAAATCTTCTTAGTCTGGCTAATAAGATTACATCTTCATATTTGAACAGAAAGCATTGCCTTGAATTGGAGGGGGGAGAATTGTAACATTTACAGTAAAAAAATTGAAACATTTTAAACATTTGATGCCACATTTACAATTACAACATTTGTTCTTCCTTTTAATTTTGCAGACACAAAAACACAGACTTTTGTTTAAAGTCTTTTTTTCTTTTTTCCCCAGAGCTACTGTTCAGTGCTTGGTTTAAAGAATCCAAAGCTTTCCCTTTGCTCAAAATAACAACAGAAATGATAAGAAAAGCTGCAGTCTTAAAATCCTGTTCAGCATTTAAAATGTTCCTTCCAAATATACCAGCTAAATTGTGTGAAGTGTAAGAAGTTATTTAGACTACAATACTACAGACTATTAAATGATAAGCAACCTAATGGAAAACTGATATCTAGTTTTTCCCAGTGATAAAAAGGTATCAAAGAGCAGATCTAAAGTAGAAGTACAATCTTTAGTGTAAAAGAGCTACCTAAAAGTAGACACATTGCAAAATGAAGATACTCAGCAACAAAATCCTGCCCCAGTGTATCAATTTCATCTATCAAATATTTAAATGTGATACCTCAATGCAATGCTGCAGTATTTCACAACATCTCTTAACTTTTTACACAGCATCCAATAAATAATCACATTTAGCACCATATACATTAGTAGCTGGCACAACTACAATTTATTACATGGTTATTTCAGAATAGCTGAAAACATTAATGTCAGTCATTTCTTAATGACCAGGTTAAGCTAATCATACATACAAATATGCAGACACGTATGCTGTAAAAATGAGAAACACCATAGGGAAGATCCTGAACAGTTGTGTAAGGTGGTAACCTGCCAGTTTGTAATAGGAGGGAATCTGGTGCCACAGCCTTCCCAGTAATGTAGGTTTGTTCTCAACTGTGTGCTGCGCTGTGGTGGGCCTCTGTCCTGGCCAGAGCTGTGAGGTCAGACTGCTCAAACCTTTTTTCGACAGTGAACACTCCAAAATAGCTTTTAAAGACGAAAGCTGGGTTTTATTAGAATAGACACTAGAACAGGTGACTTTCTGGGGAGAAAACCCAAAATGAGGAAGATCAGAACAATACCTATCCATATCTCCACCTTGCCTCAGTCCAGCATGTCAGCAACATACAGAGTTGCAGAGAAGTCTGCGCAGTGCCCTTTGGGTCTCTGGGCAAAGTCCCTCTGAGCCCAGGTTCTCGCTGTTCTCAGCGGACATGTGGGCTCTGCTATACATAGGGCTTATTCCTTGGCCACCATCACCTCTCTGCAACTCATTTGCCCTTTACATTCTAGAAAGTCATTCTGTCTCAGCAAACACCTCATCTCCTAAGGACTCCATCCTGCCTCCGCACCTGGGACAGCTACCGAGCAGCTATGGTTTTGCAAAGAATGAAACATGATATATGATAAACATGTGATTACTCATAATTAATTGAAAAAAAAAAACCAAAACAACAAAATGAAAACCAACCCAACTGATACCATCAGCCACACAAATAAATGTTTGGGAAGTGACTGAAATAATTTTGTCACAAGCTCTCAATAGAGACCATGTGCTAGGCACACTCTATTTTCCTAGGGACTGATGCACTTCATCTGCTTTATACAATTAGATCACCCAGTTCTAGGCACAGCAAAACGTTACTGGAATAACGTAAGTCACTCAGTCGTTACCTTTTCAGGATTTCTTGTGCTGCTTCCCAAAAGCAAAGCACTTGAAATGGCAATGTGAGCATGGTGACTTGTCTGTTCAGCTTAGTAAAGTGTCGAGTTCTTTTTAGTTCCCATTTAATTTGTTGAAAAAGAGGTGTTACTCTGCATCTCACTGAAGCACAGTATCTTCACTTGAAAGTAAGAGAGACTTTCTTACTATTCTTCAGTTATATGACATGATCTGTGAAAGAACCCCACTACAATAAAGGGAAATGTGTTCATCTGTCTACACATGACATCATATTTCATACAGATTTTAAAGTCTGTCATCTGCTCGCAGAACAGTTTTTTCCATTAGAAGCTACATCCCCAATCCAGATTAGTGGTGATGCTGTTGCTTTTCTTCCCTTACTTGGTGTACTGCCTGACACTTCCACAAACTAAAAGTTTAATTTTCTTTTCCGCTTCATAGAACTCTAGGTATCAATAGCTGTAAGTAACTGACTACGCATAATATGCTATGGATATGCATTTTTCTTTCCCTTCTTTGATATATCTATTCTTAGATGTTCACTACTAACTGAATCTTTCCTATGCTTCTGTGAATTGGCTGATGCATACAACTACTAATCACATTGGGAGGAAGGTAAATCCCCTCGTTGGCATGAAATGCCATTGCTTTTCCATGTAAAGGGTAGGTATAAAAAGGTTCTCCCAATGAGAATTTATCAGGACACAGGCATCTAACTTTAACCTATATGCTGACTTTTAGACAGGGTGTTCTCCCTGAATGAAATACCCAGCAGTAGCTAAGAAATTTGTGACAGAGAAGGAATAAATCCAGGTTGAATAAGTCCCTCTCTAGAACTTCATGATGCTTTCTTTCTATATCTTCCACAACCTAGACAATGGATTTGGGCAAAGAGGTTGTGACACAAGACATTTGACAGCTCTAGCATAATAGGTTATTGCACTATATTGTACTGTGTCATTCAATATAGCTTGGGGACAGACTATGACTTGTCAGCATCTCAAACTGTACTGGATACTGTCACTACATGTGCTATTAACTAAGCAGGTAGCGTTGAAAAGTTTTTGGACTTAGAGAGGACAAAGCTTCAAAGAAAAACACCTCTTCTCTGTCTTAATTTTAAACTGATCACTTCCAATTTGAAAAAGAAAGGAAACAGCAGTGTAACTCAGTGACGATTTAAAGTTGATGGAGCTGGACAACACAGTGTATTTCAACCTTCCTTCAATCCTTTTGGACTTTGTTTTGCTCTTCTTGACCTTTTAGGAATAATTAATAACACATATCACAAAACTCACAAACGATTCAGATAGAAAAAATAAACTGAGCAGAACTGTTCTGGTCATCTTCCCATTCTTCTGCCATTACAGTTCTAAGAGTGCCTTCTCAGCTAGACAATGAAAATTCTTTTTATTATGCTGCCAGTATTTGTGCAATGCCTCTAACACTGCTACAATTTATCACAAAATTTCCTCAAGAGATGCAACTACATTATCAGACTATAGATCTGAAACTTTAACAACTGCATGCAAAGAAAAATCCCCTCAAAACTTCCCCTTCTGTCTTCCTCGTCAGGTTACACACAGAAATAATTTGACATGGGGTGCAAAATTGTTGTTTCCCTTTATGTATGCAACTTCACATTATTCTTTCCAGTTTAGAGTAAAAAACATACTGCTTTCTGTTTATGGAATGGAAATATCTCGACATTATTCCACTAGAGATATACTCAGAAATTTGCTAAACCTTCAGTACAACTTGTAAGATACTCAGCTTGAAGTCAATCAATCACACTGCTCTTCTGGAGCAGTTACGAGCTTACAAAAATCACATTACTCGATATAGTATATCCTTTGCATTGCCTTTCTGCTATGCTTCAGTCTGAATTTTTTCAAAAGCTGGAAACTAATTAAGTGATATAACTTCCCCCTCCCTCCCAGACTTTCCTTCTGGTGTCTCTCCCGACTTTACGCTTGCTGTCAAAAAGGTTTTCTGGCTCATCTGATGTCCTGGTTTGAGTTAGAACAGAACAATTCTGTTCAGTGTTATTTTCTTTNGTTAATGGAGCATCTGTTATAGGCTTAGTGGGCGGCCCTGACCCTAAACCACGACACTTGAAAACTGCAGAAATTTCTCCCACCAATACTTAGGGTAGCCAAGCCATATCTAATTTTTCCCAAGATAGCTAATACACCACAGAAAGTTTTCTAGCACTAAAAGAACATTATATTTTTACATTCAGAGCCTGACGATGACACACGCAGAGTTTTGTTTAAACAAGAACATGTAAAAACCGTTTCTTTACTTTCAAAGAACAAAAAGGAGCCTTCTTGTAGGCTCCAGTTACAAGATCGTTCCCTACATTATGAAGTCAATTGCATAAAGTGAAGATACTGGATTTAAATACAAAGAACATTAGTCTGAGAAAAATTTTTCAATTTGTTTATCTAGTAACAGTTTCCATAACTTAATTAACAAATGCAAGTCTGGTGAAAAAAAAAAAAAAATCTTGTTGCAAATGCAAGTGTTTTGCTGGAGTCAAAGACAAGCGTTTCATTCGGTCTCTTTTACACCTTCAGAACACACAAGTTTTGCAGCTGATAAGACTATGCAGGCTGGCTAAGTAGATATCATAAATTAAGATCTGTGTGCTTCTGTAATAGTTATATATCTTACATGTTTCTAACTGTAGAAACTATCCAAGTGCTTTTAGACTATACTACCATTACTTTCATAGCTGTATCACGCGCTATTTATGAAATACATGAAAAATTATTGCACATGTATCAACCTGAATATTTTCTTTGGGAATAAAGGAGATCAAAATAGCTTTCTTGGAAAGTAAGAGTTTATTTATTTATTTATTTTGTATAAAGACTCCTAGAGGGCTGTTTACTTTACAGAAAAGCGCTTTAAAAAACTCAAATGTAACAACAGGCCAAAACCAATGTACTATGATTTTATATAGGTTCTGAAGATACAGGGTTTTATGCACAGCTCAGCTCTGTTTCAATTCTTTCCAAACGACAACTAAAAGAGACGCAAAATGAACCATGAGAAAATGGGTCATTTGTTTATACACTGATGAACAGTAAAGAGAAAGCAGGACAGAAACTCAACAAAAAATTAACTTATTTAAACCAAAAAACAGTCCAAGAAATCTGTAGTGAGGTTACAAGCTACCTGCACATCTCATTAGGTAAATCAGGTTTCTTATTTTTCAATGGAATGCTGAGTTTGAAATTACCACAAGCCATAGTTGTTAACTCCCCCTCTCACCCCCCTCATAAAAGCTATCTTCAGTCAAGCTGGATAAGAGGCCACACAGTACAGGTTTCTGTCTTCTCAAAGAATTGGGAGTTCCTGTGTTCACAGGACTTTTTTCATTCTGGAATACTAGAGAGTTTGCCAAAATCTTGCAGCTTGCAACATGACCAACAAACCGCAGCAATGGCTTTAGATTCTCTGGAGATAGGGGCACTGATCTCTGGGAAAGCAGAAATTCGGGCCATCTGGATGGACACAGCAGGTGCCTGGCTCTGCGGTGATAGCCGCTTCTCTGGTTGAGCAACATCAAGAGAGACTGCAGCCTAAGTTTTACAACTCACTCATTCTCTGAAGGAGGCAAACGCTACCCAGGACTTCGCCCAAGAATCGCTTCTGCCATTACCTTCTACTGTAGCAAGTCGAGGGAACTTCCACTGTACTAACAAGTATGGTGACATAAAAAGCTGGCGGAAGTTCACCAAAGAATAGACTGTGAACAGCTCAAAATAATTCAGGGCTTTCCATTTACTTGGTCTTTAAAATAAGCATTTCACTGCAAGCAAGTTTAAGTGTATGGAATTACTGCCATTAAAAGAGAAGGTACAAGAAAGGAAAATATAACCCACTTGTAAATACATTTGAACTAATGGATGTATAATACAAGCTGTATAAGCTTTTATTGTGTATTATAACCGCTAGAGGTATTTCACTTTAATAACACATATTTAACCAAGAATGTATTTAATAAACAAATGCCAGGGCTGGAGTGAAAAGGAAAAGCACTGTAGATGATCACTACAGAACACCCTCATCTAATTCCACCATTACATTTTTACGTAGATATTTTTCCGCATATGCACATCATCGCTAAAGCTTTTGCTGAAGTTCTCTATGTGTATATATGGCTCTGCACTAAACAAACTGTGATGCTTATTTTCAAATGTGAACAATTCTGATTATTAGTGGATACTGTATATCATTTACAGTATCTAGATCGATACCAAAAATACTGAAATAGAATTTTTTCTTGCGAAAAGCAATTTCTGAGATTACTTAAATACAAATCTAAATTCCATGCAATCATTAAAGTATTTTACAATCTGCTTGAAATTAGGAACACAGATATACACACACGTAATACATATGAAATAAGGAAACACTGTATATTTTATTCGACAATCTTTTGTTCTTCTTTGCTATATTCTTCTTCCTTTCAGAGAAGAAAGAAACCAACAGACTCCATCCAAAACTGAGTAATACTTTGCATGAAATAATCCATCCATGAATAATATATTCAAGATTACGGTACCAAAATTCAGCTGAGCAGGATTTCAGAACTGACTATGAGTACTTACTTCATCAGGCACCTGAATGCCTTAAAACAATGACAGGCAAACATAGCTAAAGAATCACTGAAGAGCAAAAAACCCAAAAGGGGCATCAGAAAATGTGTGTGGGGAAAAAACCCCAAACACAAAATAAACACAAAAACCCCAAGAGATAGTGACTTAGTAATGGAGGTAAGTGTGAGATTTCCATTGGCAAGCGCTACAAAGGAGATGCCAAGAAAATCTGGTATTCTTTTTCAGGAGGAGAAAAGCTGGCAAAAAAAGGACAAGATTAAACCTGGATCCTGAGATGAAAGCAGAAGAGTGGTATTGCTGTTTTATTTCTTTAAGTCTTCCCATTTATCCTACGGCTATGTATTTCCATCTTAAGCGAGCTGTAACAAGCACAAATTATCATTTCTCTCCTCTACAGTGTTCACCTGTGTACCAAATAAAGAAGTATGAAGCAAAATCAATCAGTTCTTCTCTCTGGCAGAGAAATGGGAAGGATGGACGTTCTGTTCTTTTCAGCAAAAATGCTACAGTTCAGCTCAGGTATTTAATTGAGATGTGTAAGATACTGTAATATTCACTCCCTTTTCTGTGACCACATAAAAACAGACAGGCTCCTTCAAACGGTAGCTCTGATCCTAGCTAGATTTTATTCTTACCACTTTCTATACTCTCACTAGTTGCCTCACTCCTCTAATTATACGAGCAGTTTAGTAGGGTATTCTCATCTGCTTCAGTGAAGAGGTGGAATAAAATCAGGTCCTTGCACAAATCTGTTCTACTGCAGCAGTTCAGGGTGTGAAGCGTTATGGACCTGCAGACCAGTCCTGGAGCCTGCAGCAGCTCCTGCCTCTTTGCGCTGATCCATCAACACTTACTCGATTTCAATCACATTCCTACATGCATATTTTTGCTCATGTATCTATATGTTTGGGCTTCCACAGCAAAATCTTTTTTACAAAGCAGAATCTATCTTACAAAGCTTGCGGTATGAAAAGTGCATCAATCTGAGCATTCAGTAAAGTCAGGTTTTCTGGGGAATGAAAGTAAAGCTGCATACTTCATTCAGCTCCCTTGTCTATAAACCCAACAAAACTGTTTACTAAAACAGCACCTCAAGATGTTTGAACTTACTGTATCAGCGTCATATCAGTGCAGATGATGGACAGATATAGAAACACCAAGGAATAGCTAAGATTCAAAGCAGACAAACAACAGACTAGAAAGTTCATAGAAAACTAACCTAAATTTGTTAATGAAATATAAAAGAACTAAGGCTTTTTAGTACGGTGAATGAAGGCTGGAAAAGAACAGGTGCTATGCTTGAGCACTAAGCACTACTACTTGAGAGGTTTTCATTTTATGTGCTGCTTCCTCTAGAGGGCTAGCTGACTAAGTACAGATACAATTACAGAATCATAGAATGGTGGGGGTTGGAAGGGACCTCTAGAGATCATTGAGTCCAACCCCTGTGATAAAGCAGGTTCACCTAGAGCACGGTGCACAGAAGGACATCCAGAGGCAGGCTTTGAAAGTCTCCAGAGAAGGAGACTCCACAATCTCTCTGGGAACCCCTTTCCAGGGCTCTGTCATCCTCAAACTATGTTGAGGTGGAACTTCCTGTGTTCCAGTTTGTGCCCATTGCCTCTTGTCCTCTTGCTTGGGCACAACTGAAAAGAGATTGGCCCCACGTTCTTGACACTCACCCTTTACACATTTACAAGCATTGAGAAGATCCCCTCTCAGTCTTCTCTTCTCCAGACTAAACAGCCTCAGATCTCTCAGCCTTTCCTCGTAAGAGAGATGTTCCAGTTCCTTCATCATCTTTGTAGCCCTTTGTTGGACTCTGTCCAGTAGTTCCCCATCTCTCTTGAACTGGGGAGCCCAGAATTGGACATTACTTCTTCAGATGTGGCCTCACTAGGGCAGAATTGTGGGGGAGAACCTCCCTCAACCTGCTGGCCATACTTTTAATGCACCCCAGGATACCACTGGCCTTCTTGGCCACAAGGGCACATTGCTGGCTCATGGTTAACTTGTTGTCCAGCAAGGCTCCCAGGTTCTTCTCTGCAGAGCTGCTTTCTAGCAGGTCAGCCTCTAACCGGTACCAGTACACGGGGTTATTCCTCCCTAGGAGCAGGACCTCTCACTTGCCCTGGGTTGAACTTTCTATAATGACAGACACTTTTCATAAAGTTCACAGTAAATCATTTTCCTATCAACTAAACAGCTGGGTGCCTCAGTAATTTTTGGAAATCCTATCTGAAACTTAGTTTTACAATCAGGATAACAAACCATTCTATAACAGACCTCAAACACTCACATAAGTATCAGCTTCTAGCTCCTCATCTTTAAAAGAAAATGACAAAAAAATTAGATCTATGTATTTGTCCAGAAAGAGAAAAGATGTTTGCATTTGTAAACACTCAAGAAATGTTGATATACTAATGCAGTTGCGTGCATACTAAAAATGTAAATGGAATACACTGCAAACCTAAGCCATCCAGATAAGAAAGTACCTAAGCTGGATTTAGGACAGAAGCATGAAAGGAATTAAGCTCATCATGCGCTAAGGATGTGTCTTTTTTATTAAAAGTTTGTTAGGTTCTCTTTAAAGTGTTGCAACCACTACAGTTCCATTATACTTAAGATTTTTGCATCTAGTTAATTTATGATTCAAGTTACCAAAACAAATTTTTTATTGACTATTGTATTTGGCATTATGACAGGACAATTTCTATTTGCCAGTGAAAAGCAAAACAACAAAAGAGATTTATTTTTTGTAGCTAGATGTGCAAGGATGCTGGTACTCTGTTCAGAGTTCCTGGTTCCAAAAATCCCACCACCCACTGTGACTAATGTACTAGACAAATTTGAATTGTTAGAATGTGGTTCTAGCAGTTAGGACTTCAGGTCACATGGCATTTTTCATCTTTTTCTACACATCTTAAAGTTGGACTTATCACTGAATTAGAATTATGATGCATTCTCTCAGAGTCCCTAACACGAATTCAGCTTTTAAATAATACCTTGTAAAAAAAGCAATTTAAGGAAACTTTCATTCATGCTTACTAAATTAGATTGGTGAAAAATCGGTACAATCAGCCTAATGAAGCAAAAATAGTTCTATAAAACTGGTTCATTCCTGCTCCCTCAGCAGCAAGACACAGAGCGAGGTTGTAGGGTGAGATGTATGAAAGTGCTTGCCAAACACCACCAACTCACCCAGGAATAAAGAATGTAAGATAACTCAATTCTTGTGGAAAAGTACAGAAGCAGGCAAAACAGATATGAACTCACACAGAACTTAACCTGTCATGTTCAACCAACCAGCTAGGCCATGACTGGAAGCTCAAGAAGATTGTTTAAAATATCTGCATCGAGAAAAGAAGTGCCAGATGCTGGCAGTGGTGAACCACAGGTGCTCAACTCCTGTGAAGTAGCAGAGTCATTCCCATCAGCACAGCCGTGCTGGTGATACCAGCCGAGAGTCTGAGAACACTCTGCGGAGTCAGTGGGGTGGAGCATCATCAGCTGGATAAAAACCATCTCGTACTCTGAACCAGAGGTGCAGCAGTTTAAGTGATCTGCTCCTTATCAGGAGAAACTGTGTCTTTGCCCTCATGTCCACTCGTGCAGTTGTGCACTGCCAAAGCATCTGGGAAACTAAACTAATGCTACATGGATTTAGTGAAAGAATCCACAACTCTGGCAGCAGTAAGAAAAACTGAGGTAGCTTTGGTCAGCCAGAAGACACTGTTCGAAGCAACTGGGGATCCTTGGAACGCACCGAGATTGTCGGTAGCGAGTTTTGGCAAGATTACAGCAATAATTTGCGTGCGCTGCTATTTCTGTCTTTTGCTGTATCAACATAACTTCCTTTTTTTTTTCAGCCCTCCATAAATTGCTAGAAAGAGAGAAGGTGAGTGAGGCAGATGCACAGCACGTGCAATGAAATCCTTGCAATACTGAGCAATTGTGATGTGACAGTGAAGTAAGGGACTTCTTCCTCTCCATTGGTCTGCTATGAAGAAGGCTCTCACAGACTTCAAATCCTTAACAGGGCACGCTCCAATTATGAACCACTTTCCACTTGCAGGGATAAAATAGCATGAAACTAGCACACAAAATTATTGAGCAAAAGTAATGGGAAAGAAAGACGGATGGAGGATGACTTTCAAAGCTTCCCTGGCATAGGTTACAGTTGTACAGAGGGTTGTTCAGTACTTTAAAAGCCCACTACCTGTAAATTTTGCAGAAAGCAGTAACTAAAGGCAAAGGATATGAGATCAAGAAATTTTCCAAGTGGAGAAGGACTGAAGACAGTCTATGGGAAGCTGTATCCGTGTGTGGCTGTAATTTTACAAACTATCATAAACTACACAGCTGCTATAAGAGAATAATAATAAAATTAAATCAGTGGGTAGATCTGATTCTAACTTTCAACATGAGACAGCAGCATTTTCTGCATGTTATACAAAACACATTTTTTAAAGATAAAAAGACATGGTTACTACTACTCACATATTTTTTCCCCACTGTCCTCCTTGGCCACTCAGCCATACTGATTGTAAGCCCCTTCACACTAGAAATGAGAGTTGTACTTTGTTTTCACAGTGTCTAGAGTATTTAAACAGCAGAGTAATATATAACAATAGAAATTCTGCATTCAAACAGCATTCCTTTTCCCCTGCTTCCTAGTTTTGGGGTATTTTTTTGAATATGAGAATTGAAAATACTGCATTGAAACGAGTCTCGTTAGCGAGAAAGAGCAACTTGAGACCTAAGAGTGAGAGGCTGAACCAGGGTCACATTCTCACGCTTAGTATTCACAAGCCTGTTGTCTGTCAGTGGGTATTTGAGCCTTGAGATGTAAGACAGCAACATGTGGCTTTGGTTCAATACTACCAGGTTCATAGGCAAGTGGAGGTAATAACATTATATGCAACCAACTGTACAACTGATGGCCAAAATGAAAATATCGTGTGTTTTAATAGTGATCAGAAGCCTCCCCAAGATCTACAAAACAATCAAATCTCCTGCTTTTACAAGTGATGAACTGAGATACAGAATGATGGTGTACTTGAGCCATCTGATCAAGCTGTAAATTTACCAATGTGACTTTCCTCCTTAATCCAGCACCCTATTGACTTTACCCTGCTCCTCCATGATAATCTAGGGACCAAACCTCAAGTCTTAGTTATGTTTTCATTATGGAATAAGGAGGTGAAAGCAGCGAAGCAGCATTCGATTTCAAAAGCGTTGGCTGGCTGCTCACATGAGGCCGTAATTACAACAGCACTGTTTTTTTGCTGGGATTTAAGGTGGTTGTTGGTGCTGTTCTCTACATCCATTGCCTACTGTCACCATGACAACAGGAAGCCTACAACACAGCTGCAAGGAGGGAGAAAGGGGGAGCAGGCTCCAGCTGAGAGGGGAGGAGTGACTCAGTAGGTGGGAGGCAAGAATAGAAAAATGATCCAGGAAGCTAAAGGGATGCAGTCAGGAAAGAACAGAAAATAGATAGCAACAGTGCCTCTCCACTCTGTGAGGCTCATCTATTAAAGGCGGGGATGCTCAACCAAAATGTTTATCACTGTTGTTTAAAATAAAACAACAAGCAAGAAGAAAAGATGTCACAGAGCTAAAGGTCCTAATTCCTTTTCCTCCTGCTTCACGTACAGCCACCTGACCAGCAGAACCTACTTTAACTGAATTACTTTCAGACTTACAGATATAATCAAAAGAAGAATCAGTCTGAGACTGTATCACAGAGGAGTAAGAAAAAAAGAAAAGATGAAGGACAAGAAACATCACAGAAAGTGAAGGCAATTGCTAGAGTAAACATGCCTTGGTAAAAATGCACTTGCTGATGAGTTCTTACTCTGCTTAAGATACATTTGCCCTCTGGCTTCCAAGTGAGTGTTCTCTTGACTGTGCTAAAATGTAAAGGCATAACTCAGGACCGGGGTACACTGTTTTCTTCTCTACATAAACACATGGAAATGAGATTTCATTTCAAAGGTACATTTTTGTTATTCAAGTATTCAAGGCTTTCTCAGAAGCATGCAGAAAGTTAACTAATAGAGTCACAAGTGTACTTATTTACAGTCACAGAAATATAAAACAAAGATCTTCAATAAGCCATTAACATGCAGCCATGGCTAAAGTAAACCAGTGATACCAGTGTATCATGTTATTCTGATCTTTATTTCTTCCTTAATACATTTTCAGTGTTTACAGCCCTTCCTAACACCACATACAAACATGGACTAAAAATCTGGGGTAGAATTCTTCGCCATTCCACTTTGACAGACATTTTCCAGAGTTTGTGTGTGTGTTCCTCCTCTTTTTTTTTTTTTCTTCTTTTAAATGGGGTGTCTACTGATATCTTAATGTTAGAAATTATCATATGAGAACTACTGAAACTTCAGTGACATTAAAACAACTCCTAATTCATAGCATGATGCATGAGTTCTGTAATAGTCCCATATGCTTGTGGATATACTGGCATTTAAAAGATGTAAATAGTTACAGATAGTGATAGTTAGAAATGACTGGTTTCTACACTGTATATAAACCTAAACCGATGATTCATATTAAACTGATAGACCAGTTTTGTGTTTAAAAACCTTCAGTGGGCAGCAGTGAATTTCTAGGTGAATTTCACACTCACCTTCTGGAGGTTCAGACTTGTTTGTTGTGAAATCAGAGACAATTACCGGATTCTAGCCGGCTGCTTGACAGATGACTGAAATTATTTATCATACTGCTGCAGGATAGTGTTAGTTTGGAGATGTCTTCTCTAAATGACTGCCCAAGCTACACCTACCTCAAATGTTCATACTCTGTATCACATGTCGTACACTACATAAAGATTTCCAAAAGTCATCATCACACTAGGCAGCACGGTACATCAGTAAGCATCTCCTTTCAAGCGTACATTTAATTTCATGGAAGTTAATATGATAAAAGTTGAACACATGACCAGAATTCTGGACAACTCCTAAATCAGGTGTCATAGGACTTAAAAATTTTCTGAGTCAATTTAAAATTAGAAAAACTGGTTTAAGTCTTTCTTAACCTTGCAGTTTAACTTCAGTGACGTAAGTCAACTGGTAACAGTGTTAGTGTAAATATGAGCACTATTGGATCTAGATGTTTGGTTTTTTTTAAAAAATCAAGCCTGAGATAACAAATGATTAAATCCTTTACCTGAACTCTGAAAATAAAAATGCTTATTTAATCTTACTCAGTTTCAGAAAGAAACCTGTGCTGATTTTATCTCTTACGAATGTCATTGTATCTGTCAACATATACAAGGTCTGCAGAAAGGATATTCAAGGAGAAAACATCTGAAGTCCAGAATCCTTCAGCCATAGCTGTCCAATATCTCTACTTGTTTGTGGCATCTTTTGCTGTAACTGGTTCCAAAACGTCAAGTACACTCAAGCTGAAGAAGAAACTGGCTGTAGAGGAGAAAGCAGCTTAACCTCATAGCCATCTTCCCTTCCAAGTTATTGATTTATCTATAAACACCAGCAACATGATGGAAAGGCTTATATTAACAGCTTTAACAGAGGTGTCATTGTCGCTACAGCTTGCTTTCTGAGGATGACAGACCCATAAGAATGCCTAAAAAGCTGTTGGGAACTCAGGAGCACCTGCCATTCACAAACGGGGAGTCACAAATTAATTTCTGCAAGGACAAAGCTAAATTACAGAATGCTATCACCCAGAATCTTATCATGCACAAAGATACTGTTTTTATAATAAACAGTGACATCCAAACTGGCAGAAAATTAAACCCAGAACATCCAAAATTAACTAGGGAAATTCATTAATAGAAATTAAGAAAGACTTAGCCTGACCACTAGAAATACAAAATTGACAGAATTGCCATACAATATCACTGCTTCTTCCTTGATGAATTACTGAAAACCATTTTTTAAAGTTATAATAGTTTCATAAACAAGTTTTCTACCTGCAAACCCATACCGTGCTTTCAAGAGGAAAGACCCCTGCTAACAAGTCTGAGGAAAGGAGACACAAAATTTACAGCAATAGCTTTAGAAGTAGCTGAATGTGAGACAGGAAAACTCTTTTTTTCTGCAAGCTGTAAGAAAAATTTGGACATCTGTATATCAGTCACATTCACTTACTAATACTATCATTTGAAATATGATTTGGTGCTTCCGTGTTGCAAAACATTGACTATAATACTAAGTTAAGAGCTGTACATTAGCATCTTATTCTTTGGAGAAGATCATTTAACATCTTTCATTATGATGATCTAAAACTGGGAGGAGTGGCTGACACGCCAGAAGGCTGTGCTGCCATCCAGTGTGACCTCGACAGAGTGG
Source organism: Baryphthengus martii (assembly GCA_013396935.1). Classification (NCBI taxonomy): domain Eukaryota; kingdom Metazoa; phylum Chordata; class Aves; order Coraciiformes; family Momotidae; genus Baryphthengus; species Baryphthengus martii. Next base: position 435,771 of record VWZK01009776.1, read on the forward strand.
AGAGCTGGGTGGGGAGAAATTAATGAAATTCAGTAAGGGCAAGTGCAAAGTTCTGCATCTGGCGAAGAACAACCCCATGGATCAGTACAGGTTGGGGGCTGATCTGTTGGAGAGCAGCTCTGGGGAAAAAGACCTGGGAGTCCTGGTGGACAAGAGGATGACCACGAGCCAACAACGTGCTCTCGTGGCCAGGAAGGCCAATGGCATTCTGGGATGCATTAGAAGGATTGTGGCCAGCAGGTCGAGGGAGGTTCTCCTCCCCCTCTACTCTGCGCTGGTGAGGGCCCGCCTGGAGTACTGGATCCAGTTCTGGGCACCCCNTTATTCAGGCGTACTTACTGAGATCCTAAATTAGATAAGATTTTTATCCTTTAATAGGTTTGTCGTTCGGTAGCTTTTTTAATGGAATAAAACTGCATGGAAGGAATTTCATTACTTCTTGTTTGTAAATGCAGCATCCTCACCCCCAAATCGTCACAATTCCCTCAATTTGTCTTATTAAAAGCTTCAAATATTCACAACACAAGAAGTTGCCACATGACTCTTGGCAGTCAATTTAGGAGCAGCTGACAGAACACACTACAAGACAGACAGATTCATAGTTTCTTTTTTCCATAGCTCCTCCTGTCAGATACCGGAGTCAGAAAAGCAACTGTATGTGGGCTTAAATTCCTTAGTCAAGGTAAGTTGAGTTTATTTCGTGTTGAGTTCTTTTCTGAACTGAAATCTCTCTTTTATTTAAAGTTGGTAATAGCAGTCATTGAGTACTGTTAAACATTTTGATTTATAGTTAGAAAGTACTACACAGACAGCACATATTGTAACATCACTGAGATAACCTCATGTATAAGAGAATTGATGTGGAGTTTGAAGCACAAGAATTTTTAATGCATTATTTTTTTTAAACTTTCTTCTACTGGCACTCCTGGTTAATTTGAAAACATTTAAAACTTTGATACAGTATTAGTTTCTTCAATGGTAAGTAATTCTCAGAAATCTGTTGTAATTGGGATGGTGAAACTGGGATGCTTGGACATGCTGAAATCACATGCTACGAGTCCTAGAATGGCAAACGTAAGATATGAGTTATTAACATACAGGGAAAATAAAATTACTTACAGTTTTGGATACCCTTTTCTTGCAACACATACAACCTATGAACTCATTGAACTCAAATTCTGAGATACGGCTTGAGATGACTTAAAAAACCCCAACAACTGTCAATTAGCCCAGTTCTGCAGGGGATGGCAGGAAGCTTGCAGACACTTGTTTTTTTCATCAGTGACTAACATTAAAATTACTGCTGATACAAAAAAAAGCAATGAGAACAGACAAGTTATACATTAATCACTACCTGGTAAAGTAGTTCTAAAAAAAGAAAAGAAAAAACAAACAAACAAACAAAATCCCGAAACAAACAATGAAACCCAGACTCTAATAGACACAAATTTTAAAAAAGGACAAATGCAGCTGTTTATCAGAAAACATTTTCTGAGAGACTGACTTTAAGCAGCAGCCAAGGTATCAATGTATGAAATAACAGGTTGTTTTGTGGTAGAAAGTTTTGGCAGAAAAATGTTGATGAAATTTTTGACATACAGTATCATACAATCATAGAATGTTAGGGGCTGGAAGGGACCTCTAGAGATCATCTAGTCCAACGCCCCTACCAAAGCAGGATCACCTAGGGCAGGCCACACAGGAACACATCCAGGCTGGTTTTGAAAGTCTCCAGAGAAGGAGACTCCACAACCTCTCTGGGCAGCCTGTTCCAGTGCTCTGTCACCCCCACAGGAAAGAAGTTTCCCCCCATGCTGAGGTGGAACCTTCTGTGTTCGAGCTTGTATCCATTATTTCTTGTCCTATTACTGGGCATCACAGAAAAGAGACTTGACACCCACCCCTTAGATATTTATAGACATTAATAAGATCCTCTCTCAGCCTTCTCCAGACTAACCAGTCCAAGTTCTCCCAGTCTTTCCTCACAGGAGAGACGTTCAAGTCCCTTAATCATCCTCGTAGCTCTCCATTGGACTCTTTCCAGTAGATCCCTGCCTCAGACTTTAGACTACTAAAAAATTGGAGTAGTGAATAGAATCACAAGGACTATTTTATTCCAACACATGGCCTCGTTGAAACCACAAATACTACAGGTAGTACTGAAGCTTATATATTTTTAAAAGGATACTGTTAAAAGGAGATATGTAAAAGAGCTACAAAAGTGACTTGAGGATTGAAGCAAATATCTTAGAGCAATACACAAGTGAATCTGGTTATCTAATCAAAAAAGATTGATGGTGACTTGATTACTGTGCTGCTTTGTGGGAAGAAAATACTGCTTAATAAAGGTTCTTTACTCAAATGGAGGAAGGCAGAAAAAAGCAATTTTCAAACTGTCTTTTTTTTTTAATAAAGTGAGGCAAATTAACTATAAAAACAAATTATCAGAAAGTAGCGGAGTCTCTGTAACATCTGTGAAATGTGCATGGTATATTTTTTTTAGCAAACACAAACTGCAGAGGTCAATATGAGGTAAGACCTCTCTCACAGGTACAGAAGATTAAATTCCATGGTCTAATGATCCCTCTGGTTTGAAGGCTACAAGAGGATTCATACTGCTCGAGTTTCACAACCGGTACTACCCTAATAGAGAAAACGGTTTGCTGCCGGCCTTAGCCGATTACACCTCATTGTTCCCTTGGTGTGCTGAGTGTATCAGTTCTGTAACATATCACATTCCCAACCACCTGCCAAGAGCTTAAGTAGTGAACACATGATTCATACTAGCATCTCCTTAACAACAAACACAGGCTTAAGCACTATTAATTCTTCCTAAAATGGCTGCCTTAAAAGCCTTAAGTGAATCAAGACACTACAGACAGGTAAGAGACTACCTGATGATGCCTTTACCAAATTTACCTTTTGCCGATTAGGAAGTCCAAACATTTTTGCCAGCAGAACCAAACTGAAGAAATGCAGTAGTATTTATGATATCCCCCATGTCACTATCCTTCACCAACACAGATAATAATTGCCTGGGATGCATCCCATTTGAATACCTGGATTTACTTTTACGTAAATGAGAAATCTCTAAATTCGTTCCCTCAGCTTGATTTGAATCTCTTGCTTCAGCACTAGCAATTCTTTTAAGTATTGCCTTTTATGACAAAAAGAAATAAAAAAACCCCAACAAAGGTCCAAAGGCCAGCTACATTAACAACTAACTTGTATACATCTATCATGTACAATAGTACTACCTCAGGCCAACAGGCAAATTTAACTAGGCGAGGAAGCGTCTCACAGAAGTACCACCTTCTACACTATTTCAGACTTGCCAGTTACCAAAAGGTAAAAAAAACAACCCAAACAAACCACCAACGAAAAACCCCAAACAAACAAGGTCTCTCGCTTCTATTTCTCTCTCTCGACTTCTCAACATGGGAATGGAGCATCCAGACTGGACTCCTCTAGCTAAAGCTCCGTCTAGTAACATACCCATTAGGAGGTAGGATAAAGCACAATTAGGACCTGCTCCTTTTGTCTATATAAAGGGTTTCACCAAAACGGGTAGGTTGTCATCAATATAGTAGCAACAGGCTATTACCAGACAAATACTGCACTGTCATTGAAAAATATGAAGAAAAAATGAGTGAGATGTCACAAGAACAAAAAGAATGGCTCATGGAATTCAAAATAAAAAAAGAAACACCCTAAGAACACTTTACTTTGAATTCTCTTTATCTACTCTTCCAGATGTCCTCAACTACTGTATATTCCTGAACTCCTACATGTACAGCCTTTTTATTTTCCACAGTTATGAGTCTAAATAACACCAAATACTACTTTCTGACTCTAAATAAAAATATTGATTTAATATTAAAACATTTCAAGGAGAAATTATAATCCAGTACACTACTTTGTGCACAAATAAAATCATTTCATGTTATATTCTATTACCATACTTAAACTATCTAAGAAGAAACCTGGAGCAATAAAACTGAACAGTTTGTATTTTAGAAGGAATGTTACATTTTTAGCATTCATATTCTAATGCAAGATGCAGTATCACCCATCTTAAAGTAAGGAGCAAGGACTCCACAATTTAACTTCATTTTATGAAACTAAAAGCCAAACTAAATCAAAACTAAGCTGCTGCTTCCTAGTAAGTTAAGGAACGTATAATTAAAAGTTTCCTGGATTCTCCTTTCATATAAAACATCCTTTTAAAGATGATGGCATATCTCTCGAGTGACTAATCCTGATGAAATATTTCTCAATAAATAGATAATAAAAATAAATCCATTTTGATCTCTGATTTAAGAGCTTTAGCTACGAGGATATTGAGTTTACGACCAGAACTTGATGGATAACTTATCTGTAGGTTAGAACATTACATACTTTTAATTCCTTTGTCAAAAGTATAAAGTCTACTTCTAAAAGAAAGTTAGAAATGCATTAATATGTACCAAAGCCAATACAGAAATCATGTGAAAACCAGAAGGAATTCTCTGCATTATTTCTTCCATGATTGTCTAAATTCCTGTTACCCTATTCAGACCACAGAAGCCTGACATGACCACACCACCATAGTTACCCAATTCCTCTAAAACAGTCAAGCAAGTTTTTAAAAATTAGACACCTAATTTATTACTCTAAGAACATCGGATAAATTTAATTTTCATTATTGTCTTGAAAGATTAGATTTTTCTTCTCATTACTACCTGCTTACAGGAAGAAAACAAACCTGAGAGAGCAGCTTTATTTCCCCCACCCTCTGGGAAACATAAGAGAATTACAGAAGGAAGCCCAGACATTTCACAAAGCTTTAAATCCCAGTGCCATCAGTCATTCATGCAGGCATCACAACATGACTGTATAATGTTCAGAGCATAACTGGTCATAATTTATATGATGCAACAGAATAAAGCATTCCAAGTACTTGAAAAATTACTTGAAGTGCTAAAAAACAACATGCAGAGACAGATGGAGAAAGACATATGGAAATACACAGACCTGCTTTGCTTTTTTTTTTTTTCCTTGTTCAGAAGCTAGTCTGAACGACATTTGTTTCGCTGTGACTGTATTAACCATGATGCAACTACTACTTTAAAGAAGAAGAATAATGGACAAACTCAAACATACTTTAGAGCTGACAAGAAATTATTTTAATTTATAATTGTGTTTAACTTCAAAATAACTTCTCAAAAACAGCTGATGTCTAAATTCACATTCTAGTGACTGAATCTTTCTTTCTTTCATAGATGAATTTAACACAATAGTTATCAGTCATGGCTTGTCTATTCCTCTTAGTCATCTTTTGATATTAACTCAGACAGTCACAGATTTACTTCTCTTAACATCATTTGCTACATCTTTCCAATACATTAATATATAGATACGTTACAAGTGAAAAATTTTAATCCCAAAATATGGTCAGATTATTTTCATGAGACAGGTTTGATAAACAATGAAGTTATTTTCCAAGTCTCATTTCTTTTTGTTAGAATTTCCACAGAATTTAGTTCCCTTACTTCTAGGTCCAAAGGCTAGAAAAGGCTGTCAAGTTGGCCTTTGTTATCCAGCATAATACAAACCAGGCTCCATTTTTAGGAAACACAGCAGATGATAGCCTGTTGCCCTTCAAAATATACCACATAAATAGTAGTAGATGTAAAACAATACAAATACCACATCTACATTTCTGCCTTACGGGGCTGATTCTTTGGGAATACCTGAAGCAGTTCTAAATAAAACAGATTTATTTTATATACAAAGAAAGTTCATACACACAGACACGCATGCTCTCTGTTTTCTTCAGTGTCAAAGACTCTCATTGGAGCTTCCCTTTATCCTTTCAAAAAGAAAAATCTAAATAAGGGATATACAACTAAATCTAGGTGAGCAAACTAGAGTAACCCAGGGTGTGACTGTCTAAACTGTTCCTTTTGTATTTTATGAGCACTGCCTTAAATCACAGACTTCATCCCACAATAGATTTTATGCACATGCTTACATTAAAAACTATGAGACATACACGCAAAGTTAGCCAGGTCCCTCAGCCTTGCAGGATTATCACAGATCTCTAATTCTGTAACTTGTATTTAGACAGAACAAATAACAAGGGCCTTAAGCTGCAGTAAGAAAGATTAAGCATTAAAGGGTAGTGAAACACTAGAGCCAATGGAAAAGGGCATCTAAGAAAACAACTTCCTATAGAGACTTTTTAAAGAATAAATCAAGCAAATACCTGGCAATAATAACAATCATACTCAAACCTACCTTTCAAAGAGAACATAGATTAAAAAACTCAAGATCACTTAAAACTTATTTTTTCTCGATTAGGTGATAAACTAATGTCAAGTAACAAACCAATTAAAAAATAAGGCTCCCAAAACTCCAGATGCATATGTTAGCTGTTTAAAAAGTGTCTGAAGTCCAAAATCTGCTCTTCATGAGCACTGAGACTGAGATAAATTAAAAGAGATCACCATCTAACAGTCAATACTGTCACTAAGCAACACCGGAAAACTACTTATTGCTCTTATGGTTGAATATGTTTGGCTTGAAATACAAGAGGAAAAGATTAAATCTAAAAAATGAGCAAGTAAAGCAGTAACAAATATAAGGATAGTCTAGAAACAGACTCTGAATTCTGAACGTGAATCCTATCTAATATAAAGAGAAAAGTACAACCTGGAAGCTGCACATTAGAACACCTTCCTATCCATCATCCCAACAGTATGGTTGGGTCTACTACTATAGGTCTACTATTATGTTACTCTGACAAAGTTACATCTACCACCAGTCATGCTGTACTTTGCTTCAGTCTCTTGGCTACTTTGATAGTTTTACTCGTAGTCAGATTCTCAGTGGACCTCAAGGGCAGACGCAATTTCCAAGTCCAAAAATCACCCCTGCAGTTACTTTTTTTTTGTTGTTCTGTATCTGCAGGCTGTATTTCAGGTTTTCCTTACATTTAGGCAGTCTCCAGGCTGAAATAGATATAGCAGTTTAATTAACACTGCTTATCAAGTTTTTTACTTCAGCAGGCCCACCTGGATTATTTACTTTGCTGTAGTGTGCCCCTAGCAGCAAGTGACAGTGATACACAATTTGGGACAAACACACATCCACAGGTATATAGCAACTGAAAAAAAATGAAATGAATTTGTCTTATCTAAGCTTAGGATTTCTTCCTAAGACAGATAATCAATTTAACTCTGGCAAAGTCATTCAGAAAACCATGATTTTAACTGAGGTCAACCAAGAGCCCATTTTCTTTACAGATCCTGTGCTGTTTGTCTTGTATCCTTTGACAACACTAAAAATTGGTTCTAAAGTTACCTGGTCACAGTTTCTCATCAGAAAGCCTCTCAATGCTAAAGTATTGGTATCTCCCCCCACCCAATTGCAGTCAGGTGAATGTCTGTTCTAATTGGAAGAGGTAAATTTGAAAAGTCATTAAGTCTTTGTCCAATACCTCAGAGCACCAGACTAATACTTATTAAAACAACTTTATCTAACATTTATTCTTAAAAATAGTATGACTATAAGCAGGCATAATATGTATATACATATGACACTAGAGTGGGAGGAGCTGAAGACTTCATCTTCAGTTCAATTTTATGTAACTTCAGCAAGATCTGTGGCACTGTGTGGCTGGAACCAAATGCTGAATCTGGTCATCAAACTAACAATGGAAACGAACCCCTAGGGAGGTACATCCTTGTTTTGCTTATGTTGCAAAACAGTGACACCCACTGGCAGCAACAGTTTAAATACTTCATTGGTGCAATTTGGATCTACTGAATAAGAGCTGCTAAGAACCTTCTCTTGAGAAAAATTCATCACAGTAACAACTCTACAGACTTACCTGTTGAGTCACCACTACTGTCTGAGTTTTCAGAACCTGAAATACTAGTAGCATCTGAAGCAACCGCAATGTAACCCTCCGGAGGAAGATTTACTGTGTACATTTTCCTTGGAGATGGAATTGTATTGTCACTACCTACAAAACAGAAAAAACAAAGTGTCTGGCTATTGATCTCAGTATAGATTTTCTTAAATGTTTTCCCAATGATGGCAATGATATCAAGTGGCCTCAAATGTCCTTATAGAGGAAAATGAAGTAAGAGAAAGTCGGGCATGGAACACTGAAATTGTCCTATGACCAACAGAACTGAACCAAATTCTGCAACATCTACAAATAAACAAATACTCCACAAGTTAGTTCTTTCCACCAGAAACATTTATTTCCTTGTTGCAGACAACTCTTCTGTCCTAAGTTCAGAAGAAGCTTTCACTTCGAGTGTTATTTTAAGAGATGCTCCACCCATTTTTCCCCATTCAGCATGAGTAGATGCTATTTCCGTAAGAACTGTTTTGTAAACTACAGATTGATGGAGAGATACAAGTTGATTATGAAGTGACAGAAGCAATAGAAAAGGAATCACAGGACTGTGGTTTGCCCATTTGCAGACCTTTTAAACATAGCCTATGCTGGGCACAGAGACAAAGAGAGTTTGAAAGCCACACCTGACTAAGCTCAGCAGTACCTCATCTCATCCTTCCTCTCATTCTTTCTTGGAGGGTGGGGTGTGTGCAAAGAGTGCCAAGGGCCAGCTTTCCAAATGTTTCATTGTATAGGAAATTATTTGTGATGATGGCAGTAGAATGCTTTTGTAAGATTTTTTTCCCCTTTAAAAGGTATTTAAAAGTACACGCAAGAATGGCAGTACAAACTTCTCATTTGTTCACCAGACAAGAAGTAACTACAGGAATGACAGAGCTCCAGTTACAAGAAACCAGCAATCACAGTGGAGATAAACTACAGAAGACAAAAGCCTTTCCAGAAGGTCAGGATGTCTCCAGATGCTGCAACATAATTTTAGATGGTTCAGCATGTTGGGTTAAGGTTTGTTGGTTTGTTTCTGTTTTTTTTTTTAAACAGTCAGTTCCATAAGCTAGGACAGACACAGCACTAGCCTTTCCTTCTTGTGAGCAATTTGCCCTTTTAAAACAAAGACAGAACTGTTAAAATGACATGTAGTAAAAACATCTTTGGCAGGTGGACACAATTAACCTCCTCACATCACAAACTTGCTAGAAGAACCCAGATGATCTGGGTCGATTAACAAGCTGCAGTTATGGTTGGACTAATACTTAAACATTTAAAACATAGTTATGTCTGGTAGATCCCCAAGAAGAACTATTTCTATATTTCAATATGTAAATTAATTATACACATTCTATTTAAATACGTAATTTAACTATACACCAACATTTCTCAGCACACTTCAAAGAGTTCATCATAACTGATCATCTTAGATATCTATGACAAAGTACATTTTAGAATATTCAAGGCACTTTTGAAAAGCTGCATCACAGTTATTGTCATCAGCAGGATGTAGTAATTTTGTTTTGAACAAGCCAGAAAATTTCAAATTGATATTAATAATGCTTACTTTAAAGGGTAATAAAGGAAAAGAATAAGTAAAATAGAAAGATTAAGAGCAATTATGTGATTTGAAAAAAGATCAACTAAAAATTAATTTGGAATAATTTTTCAACAGATCCTTTCTATGAAGATGATGCCAAATCACTGAAATGGCAGTACCTGTAGTGACAACATTTTTTTCCCCTCTATCCAGGTTGATTAATGATGAAGAGCTAAATGGTGATACTTTGAAAATACAAGAATGTATAAATGTTTGAGTTACTACCTTGTGAACAATTTCAGGTTTCTCCCTTTTTCCCTTTATATTTAGGTTTTGAAAAACAAAAGATGACCATGAAAACATGAACTCAATTTTCAGCAGTCCTAACTCAAACTCTATAATCATAAAAGGAATAGGTATACTGGGATAACAAATTCGCAGGATGAAACAGTTAAACAACAGAATTTGGGGGACAATCTGTAACACCTAATCTAACAGCAAAGAACAGCGACAACTTTTACTATGTAAACGAGTCACGACTCAAAAGAATTTTTTTGTCAACCTGTTTAAATGGGAGTCCCCAAATTACGTATATATTCCATATGAATCCTCAAGTAGTTTATAAATCATAAATCAAGCATTAGTCTTTGCTAACCCTGTTCAAGTATGTCAAACCAAACTGTTACCATATCATAAAAAAAAAAAGTATATACACAATTGTATAATCCCAGTGTGTCAACAAATCTCCCAGTCTCAAGACACAAAAGTGGGGCCATAGTCTCCTTGGGCTAAGAAGATGTGGGTTGGTTACAAAGTCATAAACAATGCCACAAAGCAAATGGTTAAGCTTATGAAAATGTGACATGAAAAGGGTTTTTTTACTAACAAAAGTAACCAGATACTGGAGATACTCAAGAATGCTCTTCTTTCTACTCGTTAAAAGTCATGAAACCCATTTCTGAACTTTTATGGAAAAAAAACCCCTTATTAAAAGGACGTTCACAAATCCACAAAAAGAAAAAGCATTACTGTTAGAGGCAAAGTAAGAATACTGAACAAATATTTTAAATTGAGTTGTCTCCTGTTCATGTTCTTCTCCACAACAGTTCCCGCATGAAGAGCTCCTTTTCATGTAAATCAACCTGGTGCACAGAGTAGGGAAGTGCACTGAAATGGCATCATTACCAAGGTTACACCTGCACCATGTCAGTAGCTTGGCTCCCTATGTTACCTCTTGCTATCCTACTACAAACAAGTATCAGATCTTTTAAGAAGCAGCTGGGGGTGAAGCTTCCAGCCACGTAGAACTGACAACTGCCTAGCCTGTGATCATCTCAGGCTGACATTCTGCGTTTTATTTCAAGGCCATTTTTCAGTATCCTTAAACTCTCACAGAATCACAGAATATTAGGGGCTGGAAGGGACCTCGGAAGATCATCAAGTCCAACCCCCCTGCCAGAGCAGGAGCCCTGAGTAGACCATACAGCTCAGAATGGTGGTATGTAACACTAGCATGGCTTCCAGATGGCCTGAACACAAAGCATGCTTGGGCACACCTTGAATACAGACACAATCAGGACACATGTTCATATAATCTTGGTCCTTTGCTTGTTGGTAAGACGACTACACCCTGAGAAGAGATTGAATTGCATCTGGTTTCTGTGGTGGGTTGATCCCAGCTAGCAGCAAAACTTCCCCCTAGATACTTACTCACTCTCCTCTCAGCAGGACAATGGTGGGGTGTGGGAAGAGATGGGAAGAACAGAATGAGAGAGCTCGTGGGAGAAAGGGAGCTCACTTACAACTACTGCTGTGGGCAAACCAGAATCAACTTGGTAAAATTAATTTACTGCCAATCACCTGAGACATTTACTGACTCTGGCATTGGGAAACAGAAGCAAAACAAAAAGAAGTAAACACTAAAACACTTAGGAAAAACACCTTTCCTCCCTGGCTCATATTCACTCCAAACTTCTCTCCTCCCTGCTCACTATCACTGCAGGTTACCCTCAGTCCCTTCAGCGAGGCAAGGAGCAGCGCAGGGTCAGGGCTGTTCACAGTCAGTATTGAAGGGTTTCTCTCTGCTGCTCCTTCCTTTTCACTCGTCCCCTACACTGGTGAGGGTTCTCCATGGGCCACAATCCTTCAGGGATATTTGCTCAATCACAGAGCACCTTTCCCTCCTCCCTCTGATCCTGGCGTTTCCACTGTTGTTTGTCACTCCTTTTAGTTCCCTGCTTTCTCAGGAGGATTCTCTCCTTTCTTAAATATGCTTTCTCCAAGGTGCCACCACCCCGGCCACTGGGCTCGACAGTGCCCTGTGGTGGGTCGGTTGGAACCGGCTGTGCTTGGCAGAGAGCAGCCCCAGCCTCTCCTCACAGAGGCTGCCCCTGCAGCCCCCACTGCACCCCCGCACCTGAGCACCTGGACTCAGTATAGTTTTACAATCTTATACAGAAATTTTGTCTTTCCCATGAAGTGCTTCCCTGCAACTCACAAAGCCTTGGTAACCTACTGCTGTGTTCCCACAGGGCAGGGCTCATAGAGCAAATACAAGTCCCAAGTCCAAGGCCAGCTAGAACATCTTGCAGCCTGCCCCAAAAAACCATCAAGTTATCCCAGTATGACTGAGTCTGTGACCTTTTCCACAAAATTATCCCTTGGAAACATGTAGCTATCACTTCTCCAAATGGAAGAAAAGAGTTTATCCCTCAAAAGAGGTCTCCACAGGAAAGCACAGCAAGAGAGGGACTGATGCTGGATCAAATCCAAGCCCTGATTAGTTCAGTGTCATACCTGCTACGAAAGTCGTTATCCTTAGTCGGCACTTACTGCATGGTAGTACAGTAGGTATGATCTGGACAAAAATAAGGCTTGAAGGAAGTCTTATCTCATTTTAGAAGTTTGTATCAAAGTACGTTTTTACTTATTATGTAAGCTAGAATAGGACCATGTTCTAGCTCTTCCTCTTTTTTATTACATACATTTTTATTACATTATATACTTATTACATAAGTGAGACGATGATCTGACAACTGTGACAATCCCCACTGCACCCACACAACCCTGCTTCATCTCTACACAATATAGATGCACTATCACTTTCACCTTCATTGACTAGCAAGACAAGCATCTTTAAGGATGGTGCACATGCAAATAACTGGGCAAGAGAGTTTTGTCTCCTGCAAAAAACCCTTCATAAATTGAAGTGTAGCAAAGGTGATATCAGAGACTAACTGTGGAACACACACCTTGAGAGTCCTCCTGAGCTCTGGTACTGAATAATGGGTACTTTTCCAGTTGATCAACGTGAAGACACCAAATTGTCTTTCATCAGTATGAACATTCTAAAATAAATGTGGTGATTCTAAATCCCCCCATCTCCCAGTGTATACACAGTTTTGTTGAAATGATATCCAAGCTCCTGAACATCAAGTTATAGTTCCTTTAGGCTGCACGCTAAGGTATGTGAGAATAACTTTGGAGACATGAGGTGTTATGTTGTGTATGATCATCCTCTGCTCACAGGTTGACTTTCACAGCACTGTTTTCCAGTCTCAAGTCAACACACACTAGAGTGCTTTCCACAAAGGCAGAACATTTCAGCTCAAGTACCATTCTGTGTAAACAGAAAGTAAAATCCTTTTCCTTGGAGTGCTGCATAATTTCTGCTGCTTGACCTCAGTCTTCAGCAGGATTCTTTCCCTCAATACTAGATAAATCACATTGGGTAGAGAATAAAAGTGATGACTGTAAGCAGCCTAGCAAAGAACAGACAGTCTCTCCTGCTGCTCATTTGTATTTGTTTTACACAAACGATAACCGTCACGCAGGAATGGAAATGTTCTGCTACTCTGCTGGGTGATTGAATTAGTTGATGAATTATTTCTCTACAAATTCACTACTTTGGGTAGGAATTTGCCTCTCACAAAATTATGGGATGCCCTTTAAGGAGAGCTAATAAATATAGTTTACTATCACAGTCTAATTCCTTTAGCTTCTTTTAACACTCCTAGTGCCCAATCTTACTAATTTAACTACTAGAAAAAATTTTCTCATCTGTAAAACACAGTGTCCAATCCAACTCTCTCATTATCTGTACTTTACTGGAATAAACAAGGGGAGTCACTCAGCTGGTCTTGACTGAAAAAGATACATGAAAAAGTAGTCCAAAGATTCTTCATCTTTTTCTAGATAAGAAAGTTTACTGAATGTCTTTTGGATATCTAGTTATCTCATGTTACATTATTTTTTACTGTGATGTATGTTATTGGCACCAATACCTGTAACAGCATACTGAAAATGTATTTTCCTCTGCAGAGTTTGCTTCAGCTTAAAATTTTGAAGATATCTGCTAGTCTGTTTTGCATAGTAATTTTTTTAGAATGATAAAGTTCCCTGCTTGACAGGTAAAACTTTGAAGTATATTAGTTCTATCCCGAACTGCACAACTACACAGATTCTCACAACAAATTAATGAAAGAAAAAAGTAAGATAATTAAAGAGATATACGTTGTTCTCAGGCTCAGAAAATCCTCAAGCAGTAACTGTTGGAGAACATTGTGGAGAAGCAGCACAATATGCTCATTTTATTCCAATACTCTTTTTGACAATACCACTGCTCACAGCATACTAGTGTAAACAATGGACTGACCTTAACTTTTGCTAATTTATTCAGTTATATTTAAGAAGGAAAAGTCCACTACCCTTTGATGCTGAAGAAACAGCATGTTTTCACTGCATTCCCAGATTTATTTATTTATTTATTTTTTTTAAAAGTCTGGCCATATTATAGAATATTGCTCCTGATGCTTAGGGTGTATACCATTTGTGTTTGGTAGCACGCTGTCTCTCAAGTCAGTTCGTTCCAACCTTCGTCCTGACACTTCACATCACCAGAAGTGCTTCACTTGATTAAAAAGATAAAGTCTAGATTATAGAGGTTGCTCCCTCTTCTCAAATAATGGAAATGACTCTAAAGTAAACAAAATCAGTAATTATGGGAGTCTTTCGTAAGCATTGCTGTTTATGACTTGGTGACTCAGTACACTTGATTAGATAAATAAAACTAGGTCTTCAAAATTTATTTTTGAATGAAAATTCATTTTTCTATCCATAGCCTATGGCTCCTTGGTCTGTGATGCCTTGTGCCAGTTAATACATTGATGAAAAGCCAACAAGATGAGCTTGTGATCCAACATGATGGATGACCGTCTTTTCCACATGTGAGGAAACAGGACTAGTGTACGAAAATCCACACCCAGTCCCCATGAACACAATGCCTCTTTGGAACTCAGATGAATACAAGGCAGATCCCCAGGGAGCTAACACTGGCCTGTGGCTTAGGGTCTGGAACCAACTCCCACAGCAGCTCCCCTCCTAGCTCTCCCCACTGTGGGGAGCATGCAAATTGAAAAGAATGGAAAAGTGCAGCCTTACACTTTGTCCTTTCCAACATACTAAGATAACAACTAGACTTTCAGTGAAACCAGATACAATCATTCACTGGTACTCACGAGTTTGGTGGGATGGAATCCTAACCTTTTTCAACTAAGTACATAGTAATATTTCTCGAAAGAAGGGTCTACTTAATATTTGACAAACTACATTCCAGCCTTCCTGTTCAAGCTTAAGTATGATTACAAAGGTGGGAGAATGGCAAGAAGAAAAATGACAGTATTTAAATGAATGATGATCCACGCACTCATCTTGCATTACATATCTCAAATACTTCTACAAATATTGCCAAATTGCTTACCTTTTTGTGAAGCTCCCTGCACTCTGAAAAAGTCATCTACTTTGGATTTTATTTCTACTGTTCTTAAATTCTATTTTGTGTTTTTAATCAACTTTCTATTTTATTAAAATCTATTGTACTAAGGTTCAAACACCTTGTACAGGTGTTGTCTTAACACATCCTTATTCAGATTCAGCATCCAACTGAGAAGCATGTAACTATAGTGCTGAGATCT
>VWZK01009777.1:0-16115 GCA_013396935.1 Baryphthengus martii
TGTGTGATTCTGTGTGATTCTGTGTGATTTTTTAATTATTTTTTTTGGTATTGGATGACACTTTAACCAACATTCTAGCTTTACCAAACACACTATTTTTTTTGGGGTGACTTTATGAAGTTTCCTCTTCTAATCAGGTCTTTTCCTCTTGTTTGCTTTGACCTTGAGCTTGAGCTCTGCTTAAAGAAAGTTTCCCAGCCATCTAGACTGATAATCTTTGTCCTCGGTCCTATATAAGCAAACTGTATGTTCTTTCCTACCAAAGTAACTGGGAATTTTGTCTAAGTCATAGAATCATAGATTGTTTTGAGTGGGAAGGAATTTTTAAAGGTCATCTAGTTCAATCCCCCTGTAGTGAACAGGGACATATTTAATCAGTTCAGGTTGCTCAGAGCCCCAGCCAATCTGACTTGGAATGTTTCCAGTGATGGGACGTCTATCACCTCTCTGAGCAACACATTCCTGTGCTCCACTACAGTAATTGTAAACAATTTCTTCCTTATATCTAGTCTAAATCTACCCTCTCCCAGTTCAAAGTCATTACCCTTTGTACTGTAGCAACAGGCCCTACTAAAAAGACTATTCCCATCTTTCTCATAAGCTCCCTTTAAGTACTGCAAGGCCATACTAAGGTCTCCCCATAGCCTTCTCTTCCCTAGGCTGAACAATCCCAGCTCTCAGCCTTTCTGCATAAGAGAGGTGTTCCATCCCTCTGACCATTTTTGTGTCCCTTCTCTGTACCCACTCCAATAGGTCCATGTCTTTCCTGTACTGAGAACTCCAGAGCTGGATACACTACTTCAGGTGGGGTCCCACCAGAGCAGAGCAGCGCAGCAGAATTACCTCCCTTGACCTGCTGGCCATATTTCTTTTTCTGCAGCCCAGGATACAGTTGGCCTTCTGGGCTGTAAGTGCACACTGCCAACTCATCCCCAGCTTTTCATCCACCAGTACCCCAAAGTATTTCTCTGCAGAGATGCCCTCAATCTCGTCATCTCCCAGCCTGTATTAATACTGGGGATTGTTCCAGCCCAGGTGCAGGACCTTTTACTTGGCTTTGTTGAACCTCACGAGGTTAATACAGGCCCACTTCTCAAGATGTCCAGGTCCCTCTAAATGGCATCCTATCCCTCAGGTGTGTCAAGTGCATCAGTCAGCTTGGTGATATCTGTAAACTTGCTGAGGGTACACTCGATCTCATTGTCTATGCCATTGGTGAAGATAATAAACAACACTGGTCCCAGTACAGATCCCTGAGGGACACCACTTGTGATTGATCTCCATTTGGATAATGAGCCATTGATCACTACGCTCTGAATGTGATCTGTTACCAATTCCTTATCCACTGGATAGTCCACCCATCAAATCCGTAACTCTCCAATTTAGAGAGAAGGATGTTGGGGGCACCATGTCAAAAGTCTTACAGAAGTCCACGTTGATTACGTCTATAACTCTTCCCATGTCCACTGACGCAGTCACTCCATCATAAAAGGCCACTAGGTAGGTCAGGCAGGATGTGCCCTTGGTGAAGCCATGCTGACTGTCTCAAATCACCTCCTTACCTGTAGAAGTCCTTATTGTTATTCTTTGCTTCCCTTGCTAAGCTCAGCTCCAGATGCTCCTTGGCCTTCGCAACTCCACCGCTGCACAACCAGGTAGTGTCCCTATACTCTTTCTGGGATAGAAGTCCCTGCTTCTACTGCTTCTGCAGTTCCTTCTTGCCTTTTAGTTTGACCAGCAGGTCTCTACTCAGACATGCTGGTCTCTTGCCTTCTTTGCCTGATTTCTTGCAGCTGGGGATTGAGAGCTCCTGTGCTACATAGAAAGTATCCTTAAAGATCTGCCAGCTCTGTTCTGCGACCTTGTTCCTGAGGGCTTGTTCCCAGGGAGTCCTATTTACTAACTCCTTGAAGAACTTGAAGTGTACATTCCTAAAAGTCAGGGTCCTACTTTACTCTTTGCCTGACCCACATCCCTCAGGACTGAACTCCACCAGTGCCTGATCACCGCAGCCCAAGATGCCTCCCATCTTGATGTCACCCAATTAGCTCAGTTACATTGGTGACTATCAGGCCCAGTATTGCATCACCTCTGTCAGGGCTGTCTATAACCTGGCTTAAGAAGTTACCCTCAATGCATTCCAGGAGTCACCTAGATTGCCTACTGCTCATCATGCTACTTTTCTGCCAGACGTCAGGGTGATTGAAGAAAGTAAAATAAGTTGAAGAAAGTAAAGTCAGTAAAGATGGAAGAATCTTTCCTTCAAGATTTATATTATTTCCGCAATGAATCCTCATTGCTATGTATATATACAATCTACTAGTGTTTATAATGCAACTTTACAAATAGTACCACGAGTCCAGGCAATATTTAACAAAAGGAATCTCAGGAGATGTCATGATCCACTGTTGGGTTGAATATCCTGGCAGAAGTTAAACCCCTTTGCTTTCCAGCCAACCTCAGATAATTCTGGGTGGCTCGATGTGGCTGGGCTTAACTCCCGAGTGATGTCCAATTAGATGTTTTATTGTGACCAGGTTTCATGTATTCTTGGGAACAGAATTAAGACTTAAAACGGAGTCAAGAGCCAAGTCACTTTATTTGGCCCACAACAAGTACACAAAGAAAAGAGAGAGAAAGAGAGAAAACAGTGAGAAAGAGAGAGTGAGAAAGTTGCAATAGCTACCACCACAGATCTGCAGCATCACATCAGTCTGACACAACTTCAAGTCTGATAGGAGAACGTTCCATCTGGTCTTTGTTGGTCTTGCCTTTTGTGTCATTATCCTGATGCATAGTCAATAAGTTCTCGGAACTGCTTTTGCATACTCCCACTCGGCAGTGGGGTGCATACCCAGTACCGTCACTAGAGGGTCCCCAAAGATTGTAGAGGGTTTGAGACCCCCATATCCTTCAGTCAACCCTGGGCCCAGGCGCATGCACAGAGGACTTGGGCTATGTGGTCCGAGTCAACAGGATGCATATGTGTTCCTGACAGATAGATCTTCCTTGTTTGCCGTGATGGTGAGGTTTCAGTGGTTAAACTGTTCTTCCAAAAATCTTGGTACATATCTCTTGGTGGCTAAACTGTTCTTCCAAAAATGTTGAGGCATATCTCTGTTCCTTACACCAACAATGTTGAGACATATTTCTAGTCCCTTACAGGAGATCCTTCACTTTTGGCAACTGATACTGTACCTGCTTTTGAGAGCTTTAATCTGTGTCGTTACTCCTTATCTGTTCGCTCACCCATGAAATGGTTAACTCTTATAATTATTAATATTCTTTATGTTTTGTATGTAGATGGCTGAAGAACACCTGTCATTCGGACAAGGACTGGACTTGTCAATTGGTGCTGAATTAAACAAACTTGTTTCACTTTGAAGATAAGCACAGAATGGATACCTCAAAAATGAACTAGTTAGGTATGTTTCCCTCCTTAAGGAGTCTGAAGATTGTTTAATGTGATTTATTTGTTCATTGGGTTGGGTTTTTTTGAGATATGTGTTCATACTTTAAAAATTTCCTGGATTTGTCAATGAGTGAGCTGGGACAACTAGCTGGAGATGGGCTAAATTTCATTAACCCTTGCAAAGTTGTATCATCTGGACACTAGGAGGTTTTGAGTCTCTGGTTTTCAGCCTTCACTGAATTTTCTCCTTCACTTACGCAACAAAGCCAGGAAAGTTCCAAAACACCTTTCATCTGAACATGTTAATTTAACAGATTTTTACGATTAACAATTTGTTTAGACTGTAAACATTTTGAATTTTATATTCTATCTTCTTTTTTTTTTTTTCTGGTGCTTAAATTGGGAGATAATTATAGCTATATGAGTGTATTACTTTAGTGTCTTTTGCTGCACTTATACAACTGAATTTGTGCCATAGTATACCAGAGTACTGGGGCACTGTTAGGATAGTCATTGCATGGTCTAAAATAGCACTTTTTCAAACAATTTCCAGGCATGGTTCAGGAAGTAGTCTAAGGCACGTACAGTTCCCAAATGAAACACTGAATTAAGCCACCTGATTTAGAAGGCTACCAGAATCAGATAGTATGCAAAATGTGCAGAAATGTGATGAAATTAGAGTGGTCTGTAACTACAAAAGAAAATATAATTAGAATGTTCGTTATGAAAATGAAAGCATTTATTTTTGATGATGACAATTTCAGTCTACATCTCTCATTTCTTCCTTTGATTTCCCATTTGTTAAAGTCCTGGTATGACCCAACAAATCCGTTACATTCTCTTTTCTAATTAGGTACAAGTTACTTTAAGTTCCTTAGGTATTGCAGCTCCAGTTGCTAACATATCTTTTAAGTGGGGCTGTGATCTGTAGGATTAAGATGTCAAGCACATTCACAAATGTTCTTCTTTCTGACTGACAGTTTCATTGTCAGTAAAATTACTGTTTGCTACTGCCTTCCAGAATGGGTGACAAAGGTCAATTTAAAGAGTGAGATTTGAACAGCATGAGTGATGAAACAATTATATCCTCAAACACTCCTTATGTTTCCATCATAGCATTAAATTGTCATAAATTATGTAAATTTCATATTTGGCATATGAATTACATATCAGTCATTTTTGCATGTTTTTAAATAAAAGGAGCTACAGTATGACGTACTATAATATTAATCTATTTTACAGATTATAATCTTTCTTTTACAATGTCTCCTTACCAACTGAGGACAGAAGTACCAATAGTACTTTTAAATCTTGAAGTGTTTGTTATTAATAGCTAAATGTAGTAATTATTCTGATCAGAACTCTTTCCAAACCAGAAGAAATGTACACAAAAAATAAACCTTACCATCTGTAATGGAAATGCTATAACAAGGAGTCTTTTGTTGATTTAGAGTGTCTATTATGATAAAGTAGTGATCATTATTTGCACAGAGAGTTTAAGATTTACGCTAAAATTTAAATTTCTTGCTTCCAAAGCAGATCAACTTCACTACTAGAAGAAGTGCAGAAATGAAGAATCTGCACAGGGATCCACATACAAAGAAACACTTTGGATTCTGCAGCGTCACTCCAGTTTAAACAACTCATCTTGATTAGCCAGTAAAATATTAGTTATGCTAGATTGTAGGAACTGAAGACTGTTTTGCTAATTAAGAGATTCAATTAGGAAGATTTGTTCACCTGTAGCTTGCAGATATGTCATATTTTCAGAGAGACAGTTGTTAATTGTGAAATAATTCTGAATTCATTTTTGTTGAATTTCCAGTATCCATATTTTTCAGCAACTCTACAAAGCTATAGAATTTATTTTTGTTGTTGTTAGATCAAGATTTAGAGTCAGAGCAATCCACTAGACCTATAACAGAGGCTCTCTTTTAACCCCTCTCCCTTCACACAGGGGAAGAAAAAGGGAGTAAGGAAGAGAGACTTATNGGACACCTGAGGAAGGACAGAGCCAGATCAGCACAACTCAGAAATTTTGGAACAAGGGTGAGAAGAACAGCGTGAGGAAGACTGTTGCCTTTATCGCAGAGACCCCGGCCCACAACCACCAGACGGCAGTACGCATGCACCAAAAGGAGGAGACTTATCATAATGAATTCCCCGAAATAATTGTAATAACCACACCTATTCCCAGAACTGACTGGAATAACTCAGCCCATACTAATGAATATGCATGTTTTGTAACCATAAAAGCGAGCAAGTTTTAGTCCCTGGTATGCAAGTTAGGTAGAGCTATCCCCTTGCATCCGGCGCCATAATAAACATACCCTGCTTTAAACTCTTTACGAGTTTGGAGTTTGTTTCCGCACGTCAGTGACCTTGGTCTGCACATCAATCCTTGGCAGTAACTTCAAACATCAAGTGTTGTCACTGCTAGAAGCAGGCATTGCCTGCAAAAATATGCTGTTAACTTCAAAAAGTGCCGTTAATTAGAAGAGACTTAACTAAAATTTAAAATCACTGAACAGAATCAGTTCTGTTCTAACTCAAACAAACATATTCCACCCCGTATTCCATAGCATTTATATCATACCCATCAATAGTTTATAATTTCTTTCTACAGAAAAGTTCATTTAGTTCATGATTGTGATCTCCATCTGTCATTGAAGTCTCTCAGGGCAGGAAAGATGTTATGGAATCGATCACAGTTTATGGCCATGGGCTGCAAATTCACCTCAGGACACCATTTGATGAAGCTAGCTGTTGTCATCACCACTATGTCATCATGAAAGACACTTATTCAATACTGTTAGGATGATACAATTAGAATTATGTAGGTTTAAATTGGGTATTCTCACCTAGAGTTAAATTTCCTTGAGGTACACATTTGACTGATTCACCATCTTTTCTCACCACCTACCAAGTACTTTCAGCATCTTGAGCAAAAGAAACACCATGAATGAGTCTGCCTTTGCCCAAATCAGGGCACATAGTTTTTCCCAATAGATTCTTTTCATATACCACAGGGACTTTATGCCCTTTTACGGTATATAAAAATCTGATTGAGCAGGACTGGCTCTATTGATGGATTCTCTGTTGTTAAGTAATCAAGTGGCTTGTGCTAAATGCTTGTCTCAATTTTTAAGGTTCCACCTCTCATTGCTTTCAGTGGATTTTTTTAATAGTCCATTGTATTGTTCAGTTTTCCTGGAGGCTGATGCACGATCAGGCATGTGGTACACCCACTTGATGCAAAGTTCTTTGGCCCAATTTTCTGTAAGACTGTTTTTTAAATGAGTCTCTTTGTCCAACTCAATTCTTTTTGGAGTACCATGTTGCCATAAGCTGTGTTTCTCAATGCCCAGGATGGTGTTCCAGGCAATGGTACAGGGCACTGGGTATGTGGCATGTGGCGTTTGCCTTGAATGGTATGCAGGAGCGTGATATAATCAATCTGCCAGGCCTCTCTCTATTTGTAGTTGGACCATACCACAAAGGTTTTAATCGTTTAGCTTGTTCACTTGTAATGCATATTTCATTATCATGGATAACCTGTGAAATAGTGTCCATAACTAAATCCACCTGTCGGTAATGAGCCCATTTGCATGTTGCATGTCTTCCCTGATATCCTTATGTGTTGCGGGCTGACCAAGCTAAATATAGTTCACCTTTATGTTCCCAGTCTGTCTGGAACACTTAGCAGCCTGATCCACTTGTGGGTTGTTTTTATGTTCTTCAGTGTCCCAACCTTAGGTATTTGAGTATCCACATGATGGACTTTTGCAACTAGTTTCTCTAGCTGAGCAGCAATATCTTGCAGTATCTGGCAAGATCCATCAGTAAGCAGAGCATATTGCTTATCATTATCTAGTAACAGATATGGTGGGGCTGCTTCAGCACACGTCATCACCTCTTTTAGTGACATTCCAAAGCCTTTACCTTCTGGCTAATCCATGATCACTTCTAAGATCCCCAGACAATCGAGATTTGCAATTCAAGCTCTCTGTGTGATTAATGCAGCGCATTTACTTGATGTAGCATTGGTGGCATGATGAGTGGAAAGAAACAAACCTTTAAATAACCAGCATAGTACTGGTAATAGTGGTGACAGGAGGAGTTGTGCTGCAGTACCAGTCATCTTGAACTCCTTCATATGCTGCTAATGTTTCTTTTTCAGTTGGAGTATAGTTGACTTTGGAGCCTTTGTATGCTTGACTCCAAAATGCCAGGGGTTGGTGTTGGGTCTTCCCTGGTGCTCTGTGCCAGAGGCTCCATGTAGGACCATTCTCTCCAGCTGTTGTGTATAGTACATTTTTAATATCTTGTTCTGTCTGGACTGGCCCAAGTGCTACTACATGAACAGTCTCTCATTTGATGTGTTCAAAGGCCTGTTTTTACTTAGGGCCCTGATTAAAACTGATTAAAAAAAGCCCCAGAGAGATGGACTTGAGGGTGTTGATTGATGAGAAGCTCAACATGAGCTGGAGGTGTGCTCATGCAGCTCAGAAGGCCGTAGATCTGTTGGAATGAGTCCAGAGGAGCGCCATGAAGATGATCCAGGGGCTGGAACACCTCTGCTACAAGGATAGGATGAGGGAGCTGGGATTGTTCAGCCTGGAGAAGAGAAGACTCCAGGGGGACCTTACAACTGCCTTCCAATACTTGAAGGGAACCTACAGGAAGGATAGAGAGGGACTTTTCACAAGAGTGTTCAGTGATAGGACAAGGGGAAATGGCTTTAAACTGAAGGAAAATAGGTTTAGACTGGATCTTAGGAAGACGTTCTTCAATATGAGGGTACCCAGAGAAGTTGTGGCTACCCCCTTCCTGGCGGTGCTCAAGGCCAGGTTGGATGAGGCCTTGAGCAACTTAGTCCAACTGAAAGGCGTCCCTGCCCATGGCAGGGAGGTTGGATTAGCTGATCTCTGAGGTCCCTTCCAACCTAAGCCATTCTATGATTCTGTGAAGATTCTATGATTCTTTCAAGTCATGTCATAGAGAGGTTTTACAGTCTCTAACTAGAATATGCATCGTCCAGAAACCCACAGTCCCTGAGAAGGCTTGTGGTTCCTTTTGGGTAGTTGGTGGGGACATAGCTGTTACGCTGTTAACCATGTCCATTGGGATCTGGGAACACACATCTCACCGTTTAATTCCCCCAAACTGAATGTCTCATGCAGGTTCCTTGACCTTGCTTCTTTTTATGACAAAACTGGCACCTAAAAGAATTTCAATTATTTTCTGAAGTTTCTCAAAAACTTCACCTGAATTAGCCTTGTATTGGGTTTGACTGAGATGGAGTTAATGTCCTCTATAGCAGGTATTATGGTGCTGTGCTTTCTATTAGGAAGAAGAAAGCTGTTGATAAGATGCCTGTGTTGCGGCTGCTGCTGAGCAGCGCTCACACATCAACAAGGCTGTCTTTCCAACATCTTCCCCCCCTGCAGTGAGATGAGGTAGGCAAGATCTTGGGAGGGGACACAGTCAGGATAGCTGACCCAAACTGACCAAAGAGATCTTCTACACCATATGATGTCAGCTCAAGTATAAAAGGAAGAGAAAAGGAGGAGGAGAGGGTGGGACATCCATTGGAGAAGAGGCTTGTCCTCCAAGCAACCATTATACATACTGGAGCCCTGCTTCCCGGGAAAGGCCAGACATTGCTTGCTGAAGGGAAGTAGAGAATAAATCTCTGATTTGCTTTGCTTCATGCACGTGGCTTTGCTTTTTGCTTTTCTGCTTTTCCATTAAACTGCCTTTATCGTACCCCATGGGCTCTTTTCATCTCACTCTCTCCCTCCTTGTCATGCTGAGGGAAGCGGGGCAGGGGAGTGATAGAGCAACCTGGTGGCGAGCCAAGGTCAACCCACCACAACCCCATATAACGAAGTCATCAATTACAGGTGTTCCAGGGCTTCACCTTTCCCCAGTGCAGTCCGATCCGTCCATGGTAAATGGTGGGGCTTTGCCTCCACCCCTGGGGCAGCAAATTCCAGGTGTACTCGACAATTCTCCAGGTGAAAGCAAACTGTGGCCTGCACTCTGGTGCTACAGAAATACAGAAAAAAAGCATTAGCTATGTCAGTGGTGGCATACCAGTTAGCTGCCTTTGACTCCAGCTCATACTATCCATCATAGCAGCACTCACAATATGCCACTGCTAGTCTCCATTCTTCATTAGACTTTTGCACTGGCCACACGGGGCCATTGAATGGTGAGTTTTGCTAACCACTCTTTCACCCTCTTGTTGATGGATCAGCTTCTGGATAAGAACTATGAATTTTTGATTGGTGTGATATTGTTGTCCATGTACTGTTTTAGTAGGAATTGACATCATTCGGTCTTCCAACTCTCATCCACCTCGCAGCAGCAGACACTTCTGAAAGTTTAGGCAAGATAATAATCTGTTTAGTGTCCTCAGTCTTTACAGCCACTGTACCAAAGACTCATTGATACCCTTTCAGGTCCTTATAATACCTTTTCTTGAGAAAGTCTACATTAGGCATGCATGGGGCATTTGGATCTGTCACCAGAGGATGCCTTTCCCACTTGTTCTCAGTTAGGCTCACTTTGGCCTCCCATACAATAAGTTCTTGAGATCCTTCTGTCACTCCAGAAATAGTAACAGATTCTGTCCCTTTATGATTTGATATCAATCAGGTGAACTTTGCCCCAGTGTTTACCAGGGCTCTATACTTTCATGGTTCAAATATGAGAGGCCATTGAATCCACACTGTCTGATAAACCCTGTTGTCCATTTCCTCCATCTGGCTGGAGGCAGGGCTGCTCCAATTACAAGGGTAATACCCACTACTGACAATCAGATTTGTGTAGTTTCTCGTGTTCACATAGTTAATATTGTAATAGTGGGCCCTTCCCAATGAGATTAAAGTAAGGACGAAGAAGATAAGTAAAGAAAGATTTACTGGGAATAACTAAACTCTTGAGTAGTTGATGGAGATGAGTAGTGGTTTGAAATTGATAAATTTATCAAGCTTGTAAAATTTTTTGTGTGAGAGTTGTATGAAAAAATTAGACTGACGACTAACAGAATTTTCAGGTACTGATTGCAACCAAACTCTTTAGCAAGCACTGGAAATTATACTGATGAGAACTAATCTGTTGTTCATCATGGGGAAAAACATTATATTGATTTATTTACAATGAATTGAAATGATATTTATAGACATATTATCAGGAGTTTCAGAAAGTCACCTCTATGTCAAATTTCCCAAAGATAGTAGCATTAAACTTCTGTAGACCAAGGTTTAATTTAGCAAAGGGCAGATCATGTGACACAGATAAAAGAAAACACTGGTAAAACTTCTTTGTTGAATATGTAGATTTTCATACATTTGATGAATTTTTATTTATTACTTTAGATAACAGAGACTAATTTTCATTAAATTGGCTTACTATAATTAGGAAAGGACTGTCACAATAACGATTTAGTTTGATCCATTTGTGTGCATTCCCACTTCTCTCTGCTTCCCAGAATTTTCATTCCAGCCATGAATGCTGGTGTTCTTTAGTTGTACATCTGGTATAGTGTTTCTGACAACAACATCACTCCACAGGGACTGCATGTGCCATCTGTATGACAGACTCAATATCTAATGGTTTAAGAACTGGAGACACATAACTGCCTGAAAAACTACATTTTCCAGGGTGCTATGTTGTGTGGCCTCTGATCCACATTTTAACAACAAAGTACATTTTACCCTATGTAACAGTTCCGTATTTCTTTCTTCGTAAGTACAAGAGGAGGCACCTCTGACTTCAGCATCCAAGATGTCCTTATCATGTCTCGCTGCAGGCAAAAGTAGAGCAGAGAAAGATTTAAAATGCCCCTACAAATAGGACCCCAGGAGATACTAATCTCCTCAGCAGATCTGATTCTAATAGAAATGTAATGTGAAATCATCTTGTGAAAGGAAGAGTGTACAGTTGTTTAGTCCTGTCTATAAAAACTGCAAGTGTTTGCTTAATCTACACTAGTTAAAGGGATGAACCAGCACTTCCCAAATAAAACACAGTAGATCCCAAATGAAAGTCACAATAAAATATGCATTAGAAGAATTTTTTTTTCCTCCTACAATCAAGATTTCTGCAGCACTTTTACACTTACCTGAATGTCAGGGTGATTACGAAGTAGTGAAGATGAAGATCCATGTAAGTCTGTTCTAGAATGGTGAAACTACATGGGAAAGATTTTCTTCATAAATCTAACTAACTCCTTTATTTATTTATTTGTTTTATTTTATCTATTTATTTATTTAGTTGTTTGTTTGTTTTGGTAGGAAAAAGAAGAAATGTTGTTTATGAGGCTTTAGCCAGACATGGGGGTATCAGCAGTCTACTTGAATTCTGCCAAAAGAGAAAAGTATTGCTGGAAGATAGGAAGATTTCAGATGGCCTCTCAGGTTTTTTGCTTGTTTTTCTTCTCTTGAATTCCTTCTGTTCATTAAGAAAAAATTTCTATTAATTGCTTGCATTAAAGTTTATAGATACATAATTGGTCCAGAAAAAGGCATACGCCCTTTATGACTTTGTCTTAATATACAAGATGAAACCTTTTAAAGTTAGTAATGCAGTTTACATAGAAGTAGTCATGGGCTATTTTTTTTATTTTTTTTTTTCTAATGATCCTGCCTGTGGTTTATTTTCCCTTTTAGCCTTTTTAGGCAGTAAACCAAGAAACATTTCTTTTAAAAATGTATGGCTCTGATTCTCGTGATTTGTTTCATTGAGAGCAATTTACAAAAAACAATAGAATGGACTAACAAATGTATTTCTTTACAGAACATGCGAGCTAGCGGAAAAGTTTTCTGTGTGATGCTTTCATAGTCAATACTATTATTTTTTCACAGTTATTCATAATGTAAGAAAATCAGAAAAAAAAAAAAAAAAGTAAATGAGATATGTGTCAAAATTGTCAGTCCAGGTTTTAAATACTGCTAATTCAGTTTAAAAAAATGAAGAGTTTTAGAGCTTATACTAGATTTTGTTTGCACCAGATTAACTCCACTTAGGGAATAACATGCTGTAACATTTGTGTAGGTAAACAAATTTGAATATGACTACTGATGTTAGGTTTTCATTAAAATTTGTTACTAGCATAACAATTGTAGTTGTCATTTGTCTAGCTCATTTGTTTTGTTTTTCAGCCTTTATGTCAGATCACTTTTACTTCTTGATATATCAGTTCTCTGGTGTAATAATGAAATGGATTTTCAGACTCAGTGATTCAGAGTGCCTTGATTTTTTGGGAACATAATTTAACTCATCTTGAAGGGTAAAAAAACTTCAGTGTTCAATGTGCAGTTTGTGAAAAAGGGCTCACAAAGTTTCTCAATAGTACATCTGCAAATAGAATCACTGTTGATTACAAATTAGATTTGAGAATCTTTTCTTTTTTCTTGGGTTTGTATACACTTTGAAAATGCTGAGCTCACCAGAAGGACTCCTAGGAACTAAATTGTAGC
Organism: Baryphthengus martii; assembly: GCA_013396935.1. Classification (NCBI taxonomy): domain Eukaryota; kingdom Metazoa; phylum Chordata; class Aves; order Coraciiformes; family Momotidae; genus Baryphthengus; species Baryphthengus martii. Next base: position 12,901 of record VWZK01009777.1, read on the forward strand.
TTAATCAGAACAATTTGTTCTTTCTCCTTTAGCAGAGACCTTGTAGAGGTAAATGCATGAAACGGACATGCATAGGTGATAAACTATTAGATTAGTTTCTTCAGTGGCAAATATTCATGTTGATACTGCGATTCCACTTTCTTTCGTCTTGGTCTCCCTTCCTTTTTCTTTTTCTTTTTTTTTTTTTTTTCTTAAAATGAAGGACAAATGTGTGTTAAACTGGTGTGTGTGTGTGGTAAATCTTTTCTACTTAGCTAATGCTATTGTTACAAGTTTGTTGTATCTCATTTGCATTTGGACTGTCATCCAGAGGAACTGGAGACACAGAGGTATAACTGTTACCAGAGAAATGAAATTGCTCTGTTGGCTAGGCAAAGACAGAACTCTTCATTCACCCTTTTAATATGAAGGACAGGGTAGAAGTCATGATCCAGCTGTCTTTCTGCTGCATATATAAGGCATCAGTATGTCATAGGGGTTTTTGCACATGCAGAAAGGCTGGAGTTTGTAGTAGCAGGAGTAGAAAGAAAATTACTTACCTCATAATCTGATGAGGTTAAAATTAGTATGAATGTACTTTGATTAATCTAGAATAGGATAACATATGAGGTTATCTAACTACAGGATTTTTTTAATAAGCCTAATGCAGGATAGTAATGAGGTGACAGAATTATGACAAAGTCACGGAATAGATTGCTTGTGATCCCTGAAATCATTTCAGCATCTAAAGAGAGTTTTATCTTCAAGACAACAGCATTGATTTTGATTCAGAAGGATTACACATTGTCTATCAGTGGTAATAATACACTGTATGGCAATCTGAAGTGTAACAGGTAGCCTCATACTGATCAAGTGGATCATGCACCAGCAACAATACAGAAATGGCAATGCATGCTAGAACTGGGAGAAGTACCTTCAAGTGCAATGATGTCACATTGAAGCTAATCTGTCTCTAAGGCCTGATTTAACACTGGTGTCCTAATCCAATGTCCAGGAGGTTTCAATACGATTCCAAGAGTGAGATTAAGACACAAACAAGGTCAAATTCCATATAACCAGAACCACTTTAATTCTCAAAAATTAAATCAATAGCAATAGAACAGAAAAGAACAGACAGGAAAGAAAGTAAGTGTGTGTTCAAGACAGATGCTCAAGAATAGTCATCACCACAGATCCATGGCGTCCTGGGGGTCTGAATCCTTCAATTCTGTCGTGGTGGACAATTGCAGCTAGGGCTGGTCTCCAGTCCTTTTATCCCCTCTTCAGTTTCCCCAGTAATGGTATGGCTCCATGTGTCCACACATGTGTGCAGGCCTCACAGGGCCCCCACAAACAGCTGCAGGATGTTTGTCGCTCGGTGGCTCACCGTCGGTAAGTTGTTTTCACTGGGTCAGATGTTGTGGTTAGCCATACCTGGAAGCTGCTCTTGCTAGGGTTCGTGGAACTCAAGCAGTCTTTGAGACTGATACCTTAGCAGTTCAGTCTCTTATAGCTGGTCACAGGCAGTGCATATTTCTAGCTACGCACTTTTTCTCCCTTGGATTTAACTGCATCATCTCTGATACATTCCCATGTCAGTATGCCATAGGTATATCCAAGGGAATATTGAGATTGTAAAATCAGTTTTCAAATAATCATAGAATCATAGAATATTAGGGGTTGGAAGGGACCTCTAAAGATCATCTAGTCCAACCCCCTTGATGAAGCAGGATCACCCACGACAGGCCACACAGGAACGCACCCAGGCAGGTTTTGAAAGTCTCCAAAGAGGAGAGTCCATAACCTCTCTGGGCAGCATATTCCAGGCTCCATCACCCTCACAGTAAAGAAGTTTTCCCTCATATTGTAGTGGAACCTTCTATGTTCTAGCTTGCACCTGTCGTATCTTGTCCTATTACTGGGCACCACAGAAAAGAGACTGTCTCCTTCCACTTGACACCCGCCCCTTAGATATTTACAGACATTAAAAAGGTCCCCTCTCAGCCTTCTCCAGACTAAATAGCCCCAGGTCTCTCAGCCTTTCCCCCTAGGAGAGATGTTCAAGTCCCTTAATCATCCTCATAGTTCTCCATTGAACTCTTTCCAGTAGGTCCCTGTCTCTCTTTAATTGGGGAGCCCAAAACTGGATAGAGTTTTTGGAAGATGATTCCAGATATGTTGGCTTACCTGGTAGGATTGCCTTGAGTTGCCCTGGAAAAAATGACCTAGGTGAAACAGAAGTGAGGGAGTAAGTATTTATTTTGTTTCTATGCCATTAGCTTAGTGCAGGAAGTAGGTAAAATCATAGCAAATTCAAGCTGATGATTGCATGATCATATTTCAGTTGTGGCTTCTAAAGGCTGGATGGTGAAGAGGGATGAAAAATCCACTACTAGGTAACAGTTTCTTTCCTCTGAAGTGGTCAACCGGCCTAGAAGGAAGCTTAATGGATCTCAGGTATCTGTTAAAACGTAACTTCAGTTGCTTATGGGAGATGTGGGGCATGACAAAAACATTGACTCAGTGTGACTGCGCAAGAGAAACCAGAAGCAACTTTTTATTTCCTTGCTACTACAGACATATGCCGATTCAGATTTTTTCTACTCTGATGCATCTTCTGTGTCATTTTACCAACCTGTCACAAAAATGGAAAGGCTTCTCTATGAAATTGTTCCCCTACTTCTTTATATCCCCATTGTTTTCTGGAATCTGTTATTGTGCTTTTAGAAATTTTTTCTTTCATATTACTTGAGACTGGCTCTCCAAGTCTTTGTGGCTGGTTTACCAAAATGTCTTCAAACAGTACTTGATGTTCAGGAACTGAGGATCATAATAAATTTTTCTGGAACTAGCATTCTAGTGCCAGCTTCCTGGTAGAAACAGCATCCTGTCTTCAAAACCAGCATCCTGTCTTCAAAAACCGCTAACAACAAATTTTTCAACATCAACTTACAAGTGGTCTAAGTATCCTCTGCATAAAGCAATGCCCAAGAAAGAAAGAAACAAAAAGATAATCAAGGTAGCAGGGTGAAAGAAAGAGTAAGAAAAAATCTGGACATTAAATTTTATTTCAGTGTGACGTCAGTCTTTTCTTGGTGTAGTTGAGTGTTGATATTTTTGTTTGTTTGTTTGTCCTTTGATAGAAACGAGTCAGATTTCTTCATTTAAAAATGCACTGGAATGTTTATCTATTGACTTTTAGTGAGTGGTGTACCGGTTTGAGACGAATTCAGAGG
>VWZK01009778.1:0-25005 GCA_013396935.1 Baryphthengus martii
ATGTACTAAACTTTCTGTTAAGGCTACCACATAGTCACAGAATTGTTACCCACCAGCATGAAATTCTAATAAAATCAACAAAACTTTCTCAATTTCTATACAAAAAGTTAATCCATAGAGTATTTCAAGCATTGAGTTTCCCATTTGCACCACTTTGGGAAATGAAACACTATTCCAGCATTCCTGCTGCTATAGAAACTGTACGTTTTGATGGCTGGAGCAAAATAATCAAACCTGTTAGGAATTTATAATTTCACCATGAATGGTAACATATAGGATGTTTTCTGCATTTATCCTGAATTTCGTACAGTTTTAAATGCAGGATGTGCCACTTCAAGAACGTATTGCTGCTACATCAGTTGGCCTGGCAACTGTTTTTTAATTTCCATCTCTGTTTGCCAGGTATTTAAGCTGACCAAATGACAATAACCTCAAGAGAAAGTATTTGAAATGCATAGCACAAGAGGTATTAATTGAAATTTAATAATTTGGTACTATTTAAAGGATAATATGCAAATGCAAGCTGATGAGAATCGCACATTTTGTACTGGAACTATCTGAAAGACATGTTTAAAACCTGTTATTTATTACACTCCACTGTGCGTGCAGCGCTCAGATGGTTTCCTGAGCGCCATTCCTTCCTTACCATAATTAACAACTCAAATAATTCATTAGATAATACCTCATTATATTATAAATTAAAGAAAATACAATTAACAAATAAACCTGTAACATCACAGTTTGTGTAAAAATGAACATCAAATGACATGAGCAATGTCTTCTGTCACTAGAAGAGCAATAGGAATTCTTTAAGCACTTGATACTCGATGGGGGGCGGCGGGAGGGTTTTTAAAGAAATGCGGGACTTGACAGTCTGTGTTCTGTTAATCATTCACAACTCCTCCCAGCAAGCATATTAGTTATTTATAAGTGAGTGTGTATATGACATATCAGTAAATTCCTGCATGACACCTGACAACAAAACTCAGCAGAGGAGATACCTGCCAGCAAGCTTGTGCGCAGCGCATGTCTCAGAAGACCTCTGTGTGCAGCACGGCTTCTCCAAATTTTTTCTCAATGCATTACTTATTTCTGCATGTTGTTAATTGACACTCGGTCTTCATCTGCCTTTGCAACTGATCAAATATTGGTTCAGACTACTGCACACTGCACACAGATAACATTGTGCAGAAAAAAAAAAGCCAGAAGAGTCACAGAATCCAGATCTGCCATTGACTATGTCTGAGAAAATCAGCAAACCCAGTGTGCCTGTTTAGTTTGGCAGAGTCCCACTTTCTCAATGCTCCTGAGAAAGGTAAAAATTGCTCAAACTCGGGGCCAACACTTGCTTCAGATTTTCAAAAGCAGATATGACTGGGTAACTATCGTCTATCCATAATTACCCATAAAGGTCCGTAAGAGAAGAAAGCGCTCTGCAATTCTATATATCAGTTAGTGCAGACAGTTTGTTATAGGTTGATCAGCTAATCCCCCTATTATATAAGTAAGGATTAAGCAAAAACATTTTTGAGACTAACAATTTGCTGGTCTAGCTTTATTTACAGAGTAAAGCTCGAAAGGGATATTGGAGTCTGCTCCTGCTCATCTCACCTCTGTCAGCTCTTGAAGCACACGTGGTTTCTTGGGAGAACGTTCATTTTCTCTGTGTGCACTAAAGCCTAAAGGAGAGACTGGGATTTTAAAGGGTACAGTCTGCATTTCTCCTTGCTGAAAACTGTGGCACACAACTAGAAATCTCAAGGAATGTTGTGAGCAAGCAATAAAGCCTTGGGTTCACTTCAGTCCTGAGAAGTTTTAGTGCTGGTCTCTTCATCTCCAGGCATGCTAATTTACAATTAACAAATATTCACTCATTAATTTTGAATGGAGGGGATAAAGAACAGGCAATTAAAAAAATCTCTGTAGAAGAATAAAATTATGAGACAGAGACACGTTAACAGAGTGGGAGGCAGAGATACCGAGCTACTGCAAACTAATATATCCTGAGTAACTGCTTAGTCTCCCCCTTCTTGGTCTACCGGTATATAGTTCATTTTTTCATAAAGTTCATTTTCCTTCTGCAATAAGTGATACAGATAAAACAATTTCTCTAGCTACCCTTTTTAATTTTTCTTTCCTTTTATAAAATGACTCCATCCTCACTGATTTTTCAGCCTGGTGATCATAGTTAAAACAGTACTGAAGTCTCAGCAGACCTTCCAAGCACCTTTAGAATACATCTAGATACAGAGCAGACCTACATGGAAATTTGAGCTACACATCTTTAGCATGGCTATCTAATAATATCACGCTGATAAACTTCAGCTGAAGTGGACCCAAAATGACAAATTCTTCGGGCTTTGCCAAAAGGATGGATAGAACAGAAAGTACTTCAGGAAAAACAAAGGAGTTTAACTACAAATACATTTTTTTCTCGTTAACTGCCTTTTCCCCTGAAAGAGAAGACAAGTTCAAAAAGAAATGTATATTAGAAGAGTAACAGATAAATTATTAAAATGGGTATCTTTGAAAGAAGGGAACTTTTAACCTTTAAGAGCTTCAGGATCAACTAGAATGGCTTAAGGACCTCAGAACAATGATATCAATTTAATTATAAACATGAAAAGAAAGGCCTTTACTTACAGAGGTACAAAGTTACTCTTTGAATAACTAAGTGCATGGTAGTGCAATATTTATTTAAGAAATAGAACAGCGATCATGTAGTAAGAACTCATGTGATATGCTAGGAACTAACAGGATGGGATATGATAATCAACCACAGCATTCTTGGTGAGTTCTTGAAACAAATGACTTAATTCATCGCAGCCAGATTAGACAGTCTCCAGTCCAGTAGGTTGTTCTGATGAAGGCAGACAAATGCCTGAGAGCATCCTTGACTCCAGCCTGTTTGAAAGCAGCTTTTAGAAGCCAAAGGTACTGTACAGAGAGAAACCAGTGAGGACAAACGGAAAAAAGCAAAGCGCATGGATGATATTGCAGTTGTGGAGGGCGTAACTCTTGCACAAGAATTTTATAGCATAAGTGAGTCCATCTATCCAAACCAATCTTTCCTTGGCACTTCTGCCCTATTACAACTGGCACATCACCTTGTGAGCAGGAACAATGCCATGGAAACAGATGGGAACAGCATAGCCAGCCAAAAGTCTATGTTTGAGCATCAACTGTGTTTGTTGAAGACAAGATCCCCAGCCAGCAATGTCAAATACTGCAATTCAGAATCTCTCTGTGATGGAGAAATAATAGCCTCCAGCCACAAACCCCTTCAACTAAGTTTAACGCTGGTGAATCAGATTAAGTCATGCAGAGGTATTACTAACAAAAGGACTGCCTTCCTCTGGTTTACACTGGAAATCTCATACAGAAAAACTTCCTCATATGAGTGCAGAACAGCACTGCATGGAGCAAAAAGAGGAATTTTCTTGTTGTTGGAAAAAGCTGCATGAACTTCAATGGGGTAGAAACCCTGAAAAAATCCTAAACTATTCCTTCCTCCCTGCTTCCTCCCCTCAAAAAAGTAAATAAGCAAAAAAAATAAAGATGACTGGACACTGAAATGAAAGAAAGCTTCCTAGACTGATGGAATAAGGAAATCAAGGGACATAAAATATCAAAAATAAAAATTATTGAAGTTTTGAAAAACAACAGCCCTATACTCATGGCAGATGGTGCTCGCTGCAGTTTTGCGCAGGAGGTGGCATGAGTACTTTTGAAGAGGAAGAAACTGAGGCACAATGAGCTGTAGTTACTTACTCAGGTCAACCAACAAATAATTGGCAGATTTGGAAAGAAAATCTGTTCCTTTGAACTCCAATCTCTCACCTCTTTTATTGATAAGAATACGGCTCTTAGGATCAGCAGGAATTCAAACAGATACACAGCTTTTATGGGAGTGAATTTTACTGCACCTTGCAGGAAAATAGAGAGCAAACAGTTTATTTCCAGTGTAGTCCCATGGAAGTTACTGTGGTGGGATTTGCATCTAAACTTGAGAATGCGATATCTTTACAGAATCAGGGCCTTGGATTGCACATGTCATCTTCCAAAATGCCAGTGGGAATCATGCAGTCCTTGACAGGGCGATGACTGAATAATTTCTACTCTACTTATTACTCAGGCAACACATTTCAAAAAGATAACCTTATTGGACAACTTCACAACATGTTTTTATCATAAAATGCAAAACCAAGTTTAGGTGAAACTTGGATTCATTTTTAGCCAAAACCTGCAGCAGCATTTCAGCTTTCTACCAAGAGCTATGCTGACCAAGAGAACCTCCTCTGTCCACCAAAACCATGATACAAAAATACTTTGATTTCATATCTTTAAATCATCATTTTAATCCATCATTTGCAAACTGTTTCCTAATGACATTTAGATTATCTATATTTTAAAAGTCATCATTCATGAAACTTCTTCACTTGATCTAAATTTTTGTTTTCACAATTTAGTTTTTGGTCTAAATCCAATATCTCGCTCAGCAACTTGAAACAGACTTACTACAAATGTATGAAAAATTATAATTTTACTGAAGAGCAAAGATAAAAAGGGAGTGAAAATAAGTGACCACTAGAAAAGTCATGAAAAATTAAAACAGCTGCATGTTTCATAAAGCTTGTCACTTGAAGAAATACCTAACAGGATGAATAGATGTATTTTAAAAAGCAGCAGTGGCATTCTAAATAGCTTTGACATTAACCCTTGAATTATAAGAATAACTATTCTTTGATCATCTATTTTCCAGTCAAGCTTGACAGCTCAGAAGTAAAATATAATTTCTGGAAAAAAAAAAATTAAAATAGACAAATAGAAAGAAAACTTCAAATGTACGTATCAAAAATTCAACCTGTACCAATAAGTTCACTTGATACCATGGGGCATTAGATGACCCACAATAGTCCATATTCTTCATGTAACCCACCTCACTGTCATTAAGTTGACTTTTAAACAAGATCTGGTTCTACTGAATCCAAAGTGGAGAAAAGGGTGGGCAGAAGAAAGGATTTTGAGAAGTTTGCAGTCACAGTGAGGATTTTTCTGGTTGATGGAACAATTTCATTCACAGCCAAAGAGTGCTCTGGAATTTCTCGACCATTCTAGGTTTTGTATCCCTATCTCCACGCATATTCAGCTACTGGTGCAGTACTCTAAGCAAGGAACTGAAATTATATCTGAGCAGCTAAGAACTGTGCATGTGCATGCATGTTTGAAAAGCTCTATCAATAGAAACCTTATTTAGTTTAGTCTTTCCTGTGACACCACCCCAAGAACAGTCTAAAGAAAGATAATGCATTCACAAGACAGAAGTTCTCACCATTGTTTGATGAGGAGACACCATCTTACTCTGTCTGGTATGAAGTTTGTCAAGTGACAGCAGTGCAGTGTAAGTGGTAATGAAGCCATCTGTCCTAGAGAAACACAGATCTCTCAAATTTACCAAAATCTGGAGGTAAAAGCAAACGCAGAATTTTCCCAACTCAAAAATACTGGTTTATTTTCATTCCATTTGTGGAAAGATAGCAAAGCCACTGAAACTCAAATGGCTTCTAGCTAGATACCTTCAGTTCATGTTTATGCCATTTTCCTTGATTTCCTTGATCATTTCAGCTCAGTACTACTCCACTTACTGGTTTAATATCAGTGCAGCAAAGCAGGAAATCAGAGTCAAAGGTTTAATTTAAAATTCTGTGTTGATCCAGCTTTAAAAGCCCACGTTTCATTAGTCAGGGCATAGATTAGAATGAAGAAGTCCATTCACCTATTCACCTTCCTATCCCTCGAGTTACCTTCAGTAGCCTACAGTGAGTCAAAAGCGTAACTGCAGCTCTCACTGACATACCCAGATGAGCTTTCAGTTAGCTTTGATGTGCCCATGTGGGATGCACTCACACGTTTGGACAGTTAATCTTTACGTCTAGGAAGGAAAGTGTTAAATCTGAAATTCTCCTGGCATAAAAGGGATATCGAGATGAAAGAATAATCAATCTTTCATAAATAATATACATGGGTGGATACATTATATATTCAAAGCTACAGTCAAATGATTGGGGAGAATGATAATTTATTCTGTTGAATTTCTTCAGAATGAATCCTGGAACAGATCAAACAAAAAAGTTATAAAATAGGAATTACAGGTAATGAAGGGTTCCTTGTTGCACAGAAGATCTTCTAGCTCTTATACATAATTAAAACATATGAGGTCAGGGGTAAGCTTAAAGGTGATTATGTCAGGAATCATTTTGTTATTCTTTTATTAAACAATACTAGACCTATATTTATTTTACCAATACATATATACACAATATGAAATGACTGGGATTGAAATGTATATTTTAAATTAACATGTTTTGATTAAACACAGAAGTAGCAGAGTACTTTAATATCTGTACCTTGTATCTGTAGCCGACTATCTAGATATCTAAATTATATCCTTATTACAATTTTATTCCAGGAAACAGCATTTCTAGTAGTAATTTTTTGGGGAATGTTTTTGTTTTGGTTTTTTTAATTGAATACTTTTTAGCCATTGTATCTTGGTCATGATTAAACAATAATTGCTTAGCTGAATAGCACTCACTACACTTTAAACATCTACTTTGCATAACTTTTGCTATGGATATTCTTATTATTTGACTATCCATTTATAATACTTGAAGTATGACAACTATGATGTGGTACCTGTTAGTACCACTAAAACTACCTAAATCAACATACATAAATTTATACCTATTATATATAATATACAGTTCTGAGCTACAGGCATTCTCGTGGGCTGGCAAATATGTGCTTGTTACTTGGCCAAAATAAAAACACGAACTTATGTTTGTTTTTACAATACTTGTTCATCTCCTTTGGTTGTAACTATTAAATGGCTCAGACATTCTGACAGGGTAACTTGATGGAGACAGGTAACTGGACAAACACCAGATACAACAGAAGCCTAATTTCCTTGTGAAAGCAAAAGGGGAAAGAAAAAACCCTACAGGTAACATTGGAAGAAACTCAAAAAAATATACGTATCTGTAGAAATTCCACTTTTGTTATCGAAACGGTGAAAACAAAAGGTCTTGAAAAAATCTCCAATCTACAAAAGACAGAAATAAGAAAGAAGCTAAGGCAGCTGGATGATAGGAGATGGACAAAAGAGAAAGAGGTGAACCTGAGGTAACATCCTCTTATGAATAGTAACTGTCAGGGAAAAGCAGAGATTACTGTGTGAAAGTTCTACAGACAGAGGCATAAAGCCTGACAATCCCTATCCTGCGGCAGATGTTCGATGGCATTTGAGCAAATAGTACTGCGATGATTTGTCTCATTCCCTTTCTAAAAGAAAACAAAAGCAAAAAAAAGAGTATCTAATATGCCTCTTTGTATACTTCCACCCTGGTTTATAGGCTCTTCAAAGAGCAGCGCACAGTCAGTTTTCCAAAGAGTTTTAAAGCAAATATATACATTGAATTTTTAGGATTTTTATGCTTCCGTGTGACAGACTGCCAGGAAATTAAAGTACCGACTCAAGAAGGGTTTTGTCTTTGTTTTCTGGTTCTTTTTTTCTTGGCAATCACTCAGAAAAGCATAAACCATTCTCTTTGTACTGGCCACATAAGGATTTTTTTCTGGGGAAGAAAAAAAAACCACAACATCCAGTGAGATAAGGAGCTCTTGGATCCCTTTCCAGCACGAAAAAAAAAAGATTTGAGAAAAGGCATCTGTGCAATAGTAACCACTTTTTTCCAGGCTTACCTTTGCATTGAATTAAATTTCCTATACATATATTTTATACTTAGATGTAAATTAAGGGAAGAACCTGTCCACCTTTCAGGTGTGGGTCACATTGTTTTGAGAGTTAACCATTTCTACGCAAAGAGAAGGAAAAGGAACGCAGGTGGCTGCACCTTTGGAGGGGTTTAAATTATTCCTGAAGGTTCTGGTGTTTCTTAAGTTCTGAGGGGAAAGTATTGACTTGCAGTGTGCTGCTGATGGTCAGCATCATTCACAGAAACACACCAGGAGCAGAGTCAGGGTTGCATATAGTAAGTGAGCAAAAGTACAAGGCAATGGAAGTGTTAGGAATGATAATATTTATCTCTTACATTTACATTTACTCATGATTACAACAGTGTTATGGAGAACAGATTCTACTGTATTCAACAGGGTTTATGTAATAAAAATTACAAGGAAACGGCAAGATTTTCTATTTTCCTCTGGTTTTTCAACATAGACAAAAACCTGTAGATGGTCTCATTAAAATGGGAAAACCAATCTAGTGTTCCTGGGAAAAAAGTTAAAATCAAACTTCACCGCTGAAAGTCAACAAAAATATTCAAAGAAAATTCTTGAGGTAGAACTGGTTACATATCATATTTTCGAACTCAAACAAACCACATTTATACAAAAGTACGTTCCATTTTAATGTACTTCCTTGTACTCTATGTGATATCAAAAAGGCCAGATTTAACAAGATATAAATGTACCCCATAGTATATAGAAAATACTTGGCAATATATTTTAATACTTCTACTTTGATTAAATTCATGGATCTACTTTCCAATTCTTTGGAATATAAGCACTAAAAAGTGATCTCCAGCTTTCTTTTGAAGGCCTGTATTTAAGAACCGTGGCTGACCAATACTGTATAGCTTCTTAATATTTTTGTTATTAATAAATTAATTCAATTAGATAATTATGTATGTGAAAAGTTATCAGAAGTTCTGGGTCTGATTCTAGCACATGACACATCCGTTTAGATGGATGTGTCAAAGTATTTCATGGATCAAATTAAAAACTGAATAGACCGTTGTGTATTTCATAAGGTAAATAAATCCATAAAGTTTCCATTCACGGAAACAAGAATATCACAACCTTCTCTTAAGGAGTTTGTTAGTAAAACTACATTTGTAATCTCAACCGGTGTTTTGTTGCTTAGCATGACAGGGAGTGCACGGTACAAAACTCAAATGCCAAGGTGTCAGATAAACAGTAAAATAGAGTGAGAACAACTACAGAAAGTATATTCTTGACATATACTTTGAGTAAAAATGTTTCAAAAGACTTTCATGAGCTGCTCTATAAAGGTCACATTATATTGCTGCTATTTATTCCCTCATCAGTTAATTAGCTGCTGGTCCTTGATTTTTGTTATTTTTAAGGTTGTCAAATCTTAATAATTTTTAGAATTATTTTTAATGTTATTAGCCAAACCAGAGAATGAGTGTTTTCTTTTTCATATCATAGACTACCAAGAAGTAGTAGTGTCCTAACAGAATTCTGCTGATCTGGGCTTTGATCCCAAAAATTCATAAGCATGCATGCAATTCACATAGTTGAGTAAAATTGTGCTTGATGCAAGACATTCAAAGCCTTACTAATACCTCACTAACGTAAACAAATGCAACAAGGACTCTTATAGAATGTACCTGGGAGACAATTCAGAGCATCTCCTAAATACTCTGGTGATTTTCAGAAAAAAGATATTTATTTCAGACTGAAAAGAAAATGAATCAATTGATAAAAGTGAGAACTATTGTACTTTAGTGCTTTTCAGATATGTTTTTGCAAAGGATCCCCCAATCCACCAAACTTGATATCCTTTACATCCTTGCAAAATGATGTCTCCTAAGTCACTACTAAATCTGTGCTTACTGCTTCTTTCTGAACCAAAAGTCACTACCTCTAAGGTTGAAGCTAAAGAAAAAAACAAACAAATCAATCCTTGTGCCAGTTTGGCTTCTGGCACCTAACACAGCAAGCAGGTAAGACCTCTCCATACACAGTCATACCTCAGGCACAACCTCTAAGCTATCAGAGACTATCCCCTGGGCTTTGCCAAACCCACAGCAGCTTGACTGCAAAGGACAATGAAGGTATTTGTTGAAAGTTCTGCACACGATTTTTCTTCATCTCTCTACCTATTACCTTCTATCAAGCCAGTGATTTTCCAAGCAGGGTGCATCTGCAAGGCACATGAATGCTTTCCTTGTGAGCACTGAAGTGAAGCAACGTAATTACAAAGGCAGCTCTTCTACTGCTTCCTACCTGGAGCAAAAATTCTGATCTCCTCTCCAACCCTCTCATTTATTTTTTTTTTTTTACCAGATCTCTCAAAATTGAGAGGGGAATACCACTCAGCCCAGGATTTCAGGATGGGACAGCTTAAAATAGCATTTAGAGAACTAAAAAGAAAAGCAACTCAAAGTAAGTTTGTCCACTGTTTACCATAAATCCAATTTAGGTTTGAAAAATCCAAGAAACTCCCTGTGCTGCACTGATTCTTCTTGCACAACACTTCCCTTAGTTTGACAGCCTGTCTTTCAGACTAATGACTACTGCCATCAAACCCCTCTAGCTCTCCAGGATTTGTTTCAGAATTTACTACTGTTCTCTTACATTTTATTTCTGACTTTTTCTTACTTCTATATTCCTCCTTGATTTTGATTAAATCCTAGCTTGCTAGAGATTCCTGAGAATTTTTCCACACTCTTTCAAAATAATCTTCAGAGATGGGAAAAAAAAAGATATTCTACACTACTCTTGCTTCCCCTTATTGGCTGGTTCAATTGTTCCATCCTTTAGATTTTTTTTTAATTATTCCAATTTAGGGCCTAATCCAGTTCTCAAACGAACACATCGATTCTCAGGTAACAAAACGCCAGAGTGACTTAGTGATGCAGCCATTAGCTTACTTCATTTGTGGCTACTATGGACTTACCCCCAGTTTATTCCTAATTTACATCACAAGAAGAGAACCAGATCCCCCAAGCTTGACACTTAATCAAAAAAACAACTAGTTCATCTTGTGGCTTTAAGGCTAGGACCTGTTAACAGGCCAGAGTAGAACACCTATAAATTCTGGGCCTTCCTTATCTCCGCTGCTCCATTCCCCCATCGCCTTCTACCACATCTTCATACATTTATCAAACCGTTGTTCGCACTCACCGACTGTCAGGTAAAACTACAGCACTTCATCGGACGCGTAGCAATGAAAGTCTTCCTTTCGACATTTGTTTTCCCTGGGCTCACTTGCAACGGCACTGAAACGGTCCCAGAATGCTCCAAGATTTCTAAGTGCAAACTGACAACAGCCATACTTCCAATGAAGGCTCAGCTGTAAATGTTACCCAAGAGGAATTCAAAAGATGACGTTCATCACTGACAGCTATAATAACTATTTTAATTAAAGAAATATATCTTTGAAGAAAACTGATGACATTGGAGAATAAATTAAATACATGAACTCTTGTAAGCACGAAAGGGGATGTTAAAAAGCTGGGATTAATGAGGGTATTCTTGAATTTTTAGAACATCTGTTCAATGCTAAATTTATGCATCTTTGGAAAAGCTTTAAAAAATTCTCAATTCCTCAGTGACGTCTTTACCAATTCTTAGTTCATACTGTCACTGGTCTAAGGAGCAAAGAAATCAGTGATCATCTGGTTTGATCTTCTGAATCAGGGAATGCTTCTGTTCTACAAGGCGACTGCAAATACTCAGAAATTTATAGAATGCGGGAATTCAAGAAATCTGATTTCTATGTACACAATAGCTGAGAGAGGGTTCAGTATTTATTAAATGAAAATACTCATTTTCTGAGTAGTATTTTGCTGCTAATATTAAGAATTATTTGAAAGAATTAACATAGTTTTAATATAATGGTGATGCAACGAGCGGCCAAAAAGTAAAATATAATCATTTATTCAGAAATATTAATTAAAAGATGGCTTCCCTTAGAGCTCCTTTGTCCCACAGTTTTTGAAGTTGGATATTGAAATACGCAAACTTAGGTTTTCCATTTTCTAGCCCTTACCTTTAGGGGAAATGCATATGATCGATACTTCACGTACGAGAGATTGAAGCCAGGAAATATTGACCTGGCACAGACTTTACAAAGAGATATTTTCTTTATTTGTGTTGGTTTCCTGACTTTGAAAACATCCCTAAGTTTGTTTTTGTAACTCCATTTCTAGCTGCCCAAATTCCCCCATACACCTTCAGCCCAAATGACCGAAGCGTATTCCATGAGGGCAGAGGGATGTTTTTAATGTTTTCATATTCTTTTCCTTTGATACATTTTTCCTAATTACAGTGATGGGCCAGTAATTTTATTTTGTACATGTATCATAACAAAAGTTTCCTTTCAACCATCAACACCCCAATAAGCTAAGAACCACACTCACAAGGACCATGAGTGAACGGAAGATGTGTCTCATTATAGCTGCAAGTCCTATTGAAAGCTCCTGATTCTTCTGTATTTGAAGTACATCATCTTTAAATATCCTATCAGGCAACATTCATTTTATTTCAACTCCATGAAAATTTGTCTTTACCAAAGACCACCTAGGGAGTTCGAATTATACCAAAACTACTCATTTATGAACCCGACTTGTAGTAGAAGTTTGAACTTTTGTTGGTAATTACTTGATAAATCATGACAAGTAACTTGTCGGCCATGAAACGTGCAAACTGAGTAAACACTACACGAAATATTGTCTAGATATCATATTGACTGCCCTGAATATCCTTTGGCTCAATAGCTGGAAAAAAAACCCTCTGATTGATAGTAATTCTTTCCTGAAAAGAGTTATTTTTCTTCAATTAAAACTGAGGAAATACAGAATAGAACCTTTATTTCAGTTGAATTTCACTAAATTTCATTCTGTGATAATTACTCTCCAAAGGGAGAGCAGCTCACTGGTAGTGTATACACACCGTTACTCTTCTGGTTTAGCCACTCCACCTAAATTTAATTTATTAATATTATTCTCTCCCTCATCAAGCTAACCTCAACACAAGGGTACGGGACTGCTCACTGACTTGAAGAAGTTTCTCTGCACACTTGTGAACAGCACAAATTCTTATTAAGCCTTGATGACTACTTCTGTAGGACTTTGCATTAATCTTCAGTGACCAGAGTTGCCCAGCTCTTGGCTCCTGTTTGATACAGCACTTCAAACAGTAGATGTTCTACTGAACACTTCAGCAGATGCTGATTATTTTCATCTCAATGAGACCTGCTACGTGTTTTTTCAATCACAAATGAATAGAAGCTTGCAAATCTCATCTCCAACAGCAAGAGCAGAAACGTGAAAGTAGTGGCACATGTAGGCTGCAGACATCACATGGAGAGGCTTGGGTTAAATGGAAGTTACTTTCAAAATGTAATGCCTCCACTAAGCCCCTTCTAGAGAATTTTGGAAGTGCAGCAGGCCTGTGAGATACTTTGAAATGTCAATCACAGCCTATGAGATGAGCTCCTGGTTTGTCCTGTCACTCTTTGCTTGACTCTAATCTGAGCAATTCACAAAAGCCAAGTTGGATTCAAAATGTCAGGGTCACATTTATTTGAGTCTGGTTGTGCAGTCAACTAGTTTATCAACAACCTAAAAAAAACCCGTGAATGTATTTTTTTGCAGATTGAAGAAGAGAAACAAATGCCACAATTTCACCGTCCTCTGCAGTGAATACAAAGCTCTGTTTTTTCTGAGAGCAAGAAAAGTCAGAAGTTGCAGGATACTATTTACTTAACTCAAAGGTGCTCACATATTACTCTGAAACCCTATACAAACTAGTCCAGAATAAGTTTGACATGTTTCTTTATAGGCCAGTTGCCAGCACTACAGGTCTTGTTACATTAATGGCAATAGAGATATCAGCCTTGAGGCCCCTTTCCTCCTGTGGTTCCAATCTAAAGACCCTTAAATCCATCAAAGTATTGAACAGAATTTGAGAACTGCAAGCTCCAATCCACTGTCCTTTATAAACTCCCTACTACCATTCACTTAGCTTTACATTTTAAGCTTCCCTTGATGTTATTTGTGCACACATGTGAGCATATAGGAGCATAAAACAGTGTCTAAAAGTAGCATTTTCCGAATTTTATGGCAATTCATAGCAGGCTAATGAATTCAGCCATCTTTGGGCAGGAAACACTGCCAGCCACAAAGTTTTTATGTGACTATCTTTGCTGCTTCAAGATAACTAGAAGGCATTTTTTAGCTAAATGATTCTGTGGTGCTCTCATTGATGATGTATAACTCAATTTACAGTTGTAATCTGGGTAACAAAATGAATACTCCATCACTGTACTATGAATTGTAAATTAACCCAGATAAAAGTGTTGAACATCCAATCAGAATCGTTAAGTAACCAGAAGACTAAGACTGGCGAGGACACACTGGAAGCAATTACAACTAATGAATACATTAACTTCAGGCTTGAGAACAGCATGGCTGATATTCCAGTCCATCAAAGTAAAATTAGAATGGGAGTGAGCAGACACAATATGGAACAGTCTCTGAAAATAAACAATTGTCCATGAATAAAATTGTTTTGAAGAGAAAGCTTCCTAGCAGTGATTTATATTACAGCACAAAAGACCTGATGGATTCACTGAAGGTGGTACTGAGTAAATAACAGAAAAGAGAAGTGCTAAAGAATATGTTGCAACAAGTAAAGACATCAGCATCGCAAGGGGTAAAGAGGGAGGAAAGACAGAGTAAGTTATAAACACTTTCCCATAAATCAAAAATCGTTAATCAGCTGCTGTAAAGATCATGGACTGTGTGTTACGCTAATTCTGTTAATGTGCAATGTAATAATACAGTGGGATACTGATTGAAAAAAATCTTAGAGTCAAATTGGGTGCCAAACCCCAAAATATTTAAATGCTTTTGTCCGTGCACCTAATATACTGTGAAAGAAGGTCACTGATACTGTATTAAAAGTTAATCCTCTCAAGCATAAACTTTACATGTATATTACCATTTTAGTGTTGTATCAAAAGTGCTTCTGGTTGTACCAACATCTAGCTATTCACTGAGTCTCCTACTACAGTCTAGAGTCCACCAGAGTAACTACTTCCTCGCCATGAGAAACAAAGCAAAATCATATTAGAGAACAAGTTGTGACACCTCTGCATACCAGAGCAAGTAATGCTTTTCTGCATCCGTGATATTGCAATAGTAATTTACAACCTGAAGTAAGCTCCAAATTGAATCAACTGTTGTGCCACAATTCCCTGGCAGAGCTCTCCTCCTGACTGTGCTCTGCAAGCTGGGTAGAGTTGAAACAGTCCCCCAAGAATTGCTTTAAACAATATAGCCCTCCATCCAATTCAATATCTGGCCCTTCCATAGAAATGCAGGCAACAGTTTGTTTACATAATCGTCAGATTAGGTTTTAAAGTCATTGTAAAATAAAAACACTAATTTTTCCATCACTTAAATAAGCAAGCAATATCTCATTTCTTATTTTGCCAGACATCACAAAACACATGTCAAAGATGGAACAAGCTCAGGGCACCAAATCAAGCATTAGCTTCCACTGGAAGAAACACAGATTGTATCTTCATATTTACAACAATTTTGCTATAAATTAATTGATTTCAATTTTTAAGTAGTTTACAGTTGTGGTAGGTGCTGAAAATTAGGCATTAAGGTGCATTAAGCATTCACAGTGCACTCTGGAATCATGTTATTCTCATCACAAAAGCAGACGTCCAGCAGTATGAAACCTGAAAGTATAACCAGCAACTATTACCATCAATTATTATTGTTTCTCTTCCGAGGCTTATTTTTTCTGAATTCAAATGAGTTTTACATAAGAGGCAAGCTGGAATTACCTTAATTACAAGTAACAGTAAAAGATTGATTTTACTTAGCTGAAATAACTTGACAACTTCTTCCCTGTAACTGGTTACCTGTCAGCTTTTTAATGGGCTGGTAATTAGTCATTTTATCTTAAGGCAAACAGTACTAAGAAAGTTTTAAAAACATTGTTACTGCAGCGCTATTACTTTTGTTGTGGGCCTAATATATAAGTAATTATGTCATAAAACCAGAAAAAACTTTCAACTTGATACATTAGCTTATTCTGGTTTTGACAACATGATTAAAATTACTATGAATCCTTCTTCCCCCAACAATTTACTCCAAAGTTAAAGCGCTGAGTATTGCTATTTGTAACCTAAGGTTTCTCTGAATAAAAAAAAATGAGCAGTTTATAATATGGAAGGTGGTTAAAACATCTAGTATAAGATGAGGGGGTGGAAAAGCAGTACTGATTTGAAGGTGATTACAGTATAGCTGGAGACTTGCAGGCTTCTGATCTCCGGAAGCAGGCATCCCTTAGGAGCTGAGTCTCTAAATCTCCCATCACTTCAATCTTCTGAACTTTTTTGTTTTTAAAAAAGATTTTATAGGTGGATCTCCCAAAATGAAAAAACAAACCCAGAGCCTTAGCAGATTTAGTTAGACACAGATGTAAATAGAATTGATTATATCAACAGGACATTTGGTTAGTAATTTGTTCCTGTGAGGCAATTAAAATACATGTTCTGGTCCCTTCTATCTAGTTGTTAAGACTCTATATTCTGACTCGCAGTTTTAGCATTATAAAGCCAAGAATGTTTTTGTCATCTGTTACAAAAAAAAAAATCAAACCTAGCCTTTTCTACCACAGCAAACTGTACAACTGACACAAAGCACTTCTCACTTTGTCCCATCAATTCTAACACAAAGCAAGAACAGACCTAAATTTTAATTTTTAGATGTATATTTCAATTTGTACAAGTGTCAAAAATCTTGACTTGTAAATGCTATAGATCTGCTATGGAGGTCACTGACAGTGGATGAACACAAGACACTAAGCTGTCACTTTTATAGTTTCTTTTCTGTTCACTATCATGCTTTAAAATTGACATCCTATTGGTTTTTTTATTCTCCAGCTATTACTAATCCTTTTTTTTATGCCTAGCCTACATACATTTCCAATGGTTTTGGATAATAAGCCTTTTCCTCTCACACTTAACTTGAAATTCCCTAGTTTTAGCAGGCTGCTCTTAGTATTTTTAGCTTTCCTAAAGTATAATGAACTAAATACGAGACACCCACTACTGAAGTCCAGCTACTCAGGCCTTTTCATTGCCAAATGCCATTCCTATCCAAAGTGAGAAAAATATTTCATAGTGGAGATCATATAAAAATAGGAAAGTCACATTCATAGAATCATAGGGTGGTTTGGGTTGGAAGGGACCTTAAAGATCATCTAGTTCCAAAGCTCAACAGCTGAGCCCCTGCAGCGCTCCTGAACTGTCCCGTAGATTCTAAGAAATGCATTTTCTTTTGACAATCAGAATTAATTCTGATGTGTAAGAAAGAAGGCGTATAACGGGACACGAGCAGAACAGTGCGAATCTCCTAACATTCCCACAGCTCTAAGTCATCTTTCTTATGCTACCTCTCATGTAACCAGGGCACTCTTTCCATTGTCTGCCTTCAGAGCAGCTAATATCCCAGCTTTAAATACCAGGATTTCAAGTATACCATACATTCACTGCTTACTGCAGGAGAGAGGCACTCGGGTGAAGGTCTCGGTACACCAAGGTGTGTTTACGTTTTTTTAAATTGTGGTAAGTACAGCAGAAGATTTCTGTAGCGAGAGAAAAATATTTCCACTTCAACACTTGTACAAGCTTTGCTGATGGGTAACAAACAAACTGTTCAAGGCTGAGTTTGACCATTAAAGTGAAGGACATAATAGACTGGAGCTATCCAAAGAGATGTTATGGCATCGAATTTGTGAAAACCTTTCTCTTGAGGTGGAAAAGAGGCAGCAAGCAATGAATTTCTGTCTTTAAAGTATGGGTATCAGATACCCTTATTTTCAGCAGTGGGTAAGCCATAGGAAACAGACTTACCCAGGGACAGTAAGTGAAACAAATAAAACAAATGTTCATCTAAATTCTCACTAAGGAAACGTTATTTTTCCTGTTAAAAAAAGAACGACTTTTTATTTTTCCTCATCATTACGTAAGTACTTAAAATCCTACTGGCTGAGGGCTACTGAGACTAATTGTTCATTTTCTTACATATTTACTTCTTTTCAAAACACAGATGAAACATCTCTGTGGTTAAAATATAACACTCAGAACAGAGCCCTATTATAGATTAGGTGGATCCAGGGGATACTGCTCATTATTTACTGATGTGACTCCTAAGTTCAGGTTACAATACCAGCCCCAGTGGTTGGCAAAAAAATAGATAGTTATATATTCACTTTCTTTACCACCTGTCACCAGAAGCTGAACTAGATGGTTTCTCTGAATAGAAGCCTGACTGCTAGACTGGAATATGAGAGAAACACTTCCAACCCTTGCCTGCCTTCCATAGCTCTCTGGAAAGAGTCACTAGTAGGGCCTTAATATTTTCCTAATACTGCTCATGAGCTTCACGTGTATGTGCAACAACTGCCCCATAGTAGATCTACTAAGCCTGGTCTCTATAGCGAAAGGCATCATTTCACCTCATTTTAAGGATAAATACAGTTTATTTTTTCTTCCTTTCAGTGCTAGAGTGGTGGTGATGTTTCCAGACCCAGGAGTTTGATATTCCTGCACAAAATGGGTTATCTAGTATACCATGCAAATCTGCCCTGGGGAATTATGGGATGGACAATCATCATTCTTGGTATAAGTAACAGACTAAAGCTTCTTGCTACGTAGAAAAGGCAGTAGCAGCTGTTAATATTTATCTTCCAACCTTTGCAGGAAAACTTATTGTTTATCATTTGAGATTTCTTGTAACCTCAGGATAACGTAAACAGGGTAAGTTTCGCAGCTGAAATTTACTTACCTCTTCTTACTGTAAAGAAAAAATATTTGATGGGAATCTTATGTAGATTAAGCAAATCTGAGATAATTTGTTTTCAAAAACTTCCAATCTTGTAAGTGTTAACTACTTTAAACTCACACTTATCCCTTGTAAATATGTAGTTGTAATGAGATTTGGAAAAAAATATGTATTCTACTGAAAAAATATAACTCAGGCTTATTTCTTCTTCAAAAGCAAATGCAACTCTACCATTTCAGTTCTCCACAACAAATAAAGACAGGACTTCTCAAAGGCTCCCCTCACATGGCTTAGGCACTGAAAACCTTCACAGGAGATGCACCCTACTGCAGGATGCTTACACAAACATCTGTGTAAAATCATGTCTTTACTTCAGCATGTTTGAGATGATTACATGCTTCACTAGGAGACAACCATTCCAAATCCTTTTGAGGTTAATGACAAGATTTTCACAGGTTTCAGTGAAATCCAGTTCATCTACCCCTAAATGTCATGTCTACACTGTTTTGGATTGTACCAAATTAGGAATATTTAGGTTGAAGCCACACTGATGTCAATGATGGTTCTTAATTTTTCACAATTTCCATTGATCCATTTTCAGCTTGGACAAATCGTGGCACAGCCCTGTTCATGCACCATTTTGAAAGATTTCCATGACCTAACACAATTACAATATTGGCACTTGCTGAACATTGTGGAGATGTTCTACTTGGAAGGGTGATTTGAAGTACACTTGACTCGTGCTGTAGGAAATAAAATGAAAATGTCTGCGTAGAAATAGCCCTGTGACTACATTTTATTGCAATCAGCCAGAAACAAACAAGAAAAAAAGATTTGTCTCTTCTATACTCCCAATTATAAAACTAGCCTTCATTTGAATTCTATAGTTAACCTTTTTGTACTATTGCAATTTGCTGTAAATCAGAAACATTGAAACATGAAATTGAGCTAAAAAATGTTCTTATCTAAAAGGAACTGCATCATGCAGCATCAGACAGTCCATTATAGTAATATTTTTCTTCTCTCTTTCTCTTTGGATCTTTGCCCTTCTATAATTATATACCATTAATTTCTCCTCAAACAAAAAGCCAGATGTTTGCAAGGGCTGCTCTCAGACTGATTTGCAGCCAAAACCATCAAGTCCAGCATTAGCTACTAATGGTTGTCTGCCTTCCATTAACCTAGATACAGGTAGCACTCCCAGAAGGAGCTGCCAGCATCCAGTTTTGAATTATATTTTCTAGGAAGACATGAACAATTAGACCACGGTCAGGATCTAGGCAAATGCTCAAATAAATACCAAACACATTCAGGTAAGATTTGGTGTTTTGTTTGTTTGTTTTCCTGAGGTTTTGTTTGGTTTTGTTACAAACCCATCCTGGTTTGTAACAAAGGCTAAAAGGCTGCTTCTTTGAATTGGTTGGTTTAATTACCTTATTATTATAAAAGTTGATTTGTAAAAAATGGGGCTTTTTTTTTCCATTACTGCAGTGCTGTGGAGGGTTCAGTCAGACCATTCAGACAGGGAATAAGTTTCTCCTGCACCTTGTGCTCTACACTTGTGTATTAGTCTCACCACCAGGGTTTAAAGAGTATTTCTTCCAATCTCTCCTGCTAAAGTTTTTCTTACTTGACAGCAAGCTGAGTATTTAGTCTGGGACAGAGAAACTTAACTTTTAATCTGATCTACTGCTCTGTTTCCGGAAGGTGTAACGTACAAAACATCACATTAATAAGACACTTCATTATTGGCCACATTCACATGATATTCCAAGAGGCTGTTTCGACTGGACTAGCAAGTATAAATACAAAGGAATATATCAGCAATAACAGAAACTAAGGAAAACACTAAAATTCTGGTGGATCAAGGGAAGACTAGAGCTTCTATTCCCTTTGGATACATTTGTAACATTTAATCTAATCATCATTCAGCAGCAGATACAATTCCAGCCTACATCAAAGCGACTAAAATACCGCTTTGATGGTTTAATTGTAGCTGGCAGTGTAATGACAGGTGGCCACAACCACAACCTAATTTGAAACAAGCTGCAACATCGAAGATGTATAACTCTGAATTCTCTGAAGCATGTTTCTTTGAATGAAGTAAGAAATTCAACCGAGAGCAGACTACAGTGAATTTTTGAGCCCTGTGCTTGATGCACCTTCCCCATTGACACTGCCTTTAGCAGCTGCTTCAGGGCGTATGATTCAACAGCAGCAACAATACTGCTGCTTTAGTACTTTGTGTGTGAATTCAAGAGGATGTATGAGAACTGTCCTCATAAGGATTCTACAAGACATCACACAATTGCATTAGCAACTGGACACCAGTTCTTGAGAAACTAAATAAGGATAAAGACAACACCATCAACTGCAACACTGCTGCCTTCACTTCCATGCCCTCATCACTGATTTCCCCTCACTGGATAGGAAAAATTAAAAGCATCCACTTATTGAGAAATAAAGATTTTTTTCCTTTGCAGTTATTTTTTGTAAATATTCTACTTTGGAAATTCTTCTTCAGCGAAGTCTGCTACCCTAAGTGTAAGATTGCCAAAACAGGAAAAGATTAATTACATGAGCTAGAAGCTAAAATTACAAGGTGCAACAAAAATTGCTTGTCTGTTTCAAAGTTTCACAGTAGATGAGGTTTTCAAAATATTGTGGGTTTGTTATGTGAGGAAATACCTGGGGTTTTTGGGATGCAGTTATACACTTCAGTAGTACACACTGTTTCTAAACTTAGTCACAATGAAGACAAAAAAAATCATTCAGTAGTAAAGGCATTACTCAAATATTCAGAGGGCCAGAATTTAACACTGCTATGCAAGAGGCTCTGAACTCCTGAGAAGTCTTTCATGTTTGTCTCAGCTTTGTAAAGCAGAGGCAATCCTTCTCTGCATCTCAGATCCCACACTAGCAGCAGCCACAGAAGCACTAGCACATTCAGGAGGTTAGAGGCAACGAAGAAAGGTGTAATTCTACAGAACTATTAAAGTTAACTACCCATATTGTTTAATCTGGCGGGCTGTGCAATGTGGCTGGAAAGGAGAGTGGGTGAAGCCATGTTCTCCTGCAATCCAGTCCTGATTGTACTTGCACAAGATCAGAGTTTCACAGAACTTTCCACAACCTCTTTGTAAAACCTGAGTGCAACACTGAGAGCAGCATTTTTTTTTTAAGAAGAGATATTCCCCCACCACTAACAGTAGCAAAATATATTTACCCTTCAAAATATTATCTGTATGGCATTAAAACATAACTCCTTTGAAGTTCAGTAGGTTTCTTCAGGGAAATAGTGTAAAACAGAACAGATTAAAGGGCCCTTTCATGAAGCAATGAATTAGAGCTACTTGTTATCAACATTCTGTGAACATTCAGGTAGCAGAGAAAAAAACTTGCAAAGATTAATTGGCAGAGTCAAAATGTAGTCTTAACAAAAATCCTGTAAACTGAGTGAATCAGAGAATCATTTTCCTATATACGTTTTATCCAAACAGGAGCATATTTGTAGAAATAAGCTGTAAAGAAAATATTATCTTGGAGGATTATGCTACTTAGTTGGACAATTTTTATGGGTATAACCATCAACTTCGAAAGACACTTAAGAAAAGTAACTGCCCAGCAACACATTGATAATTATTATAGCAGACAACTTAGAAAGTCTTGATGCTGGAATAAAGATTAAACTTCAGTTAAATGAGTTGTCTCTGAAGTTGTTGTAACAATTAATGGGTGAATATTCTCTGCCCTTCTGAAGTTCCTGTCTTCATATGATTGTGTAAATTGCAGCAAAATGGACTACTTACAAGATCAAGGTTCTTCAGATTTTTACTGTATACCATACTTCATAAAGTACTCCTCTCAGTCAGAGATTTTTTGCACTGTAACAGTTAAGAGCTTTGCCACAGACACAAAAAAACCCCAAACAAACAAGCACTATGTGTTTTCCCCTTAGCTTGATTTTGAAATTGTGTGGTTTGACATTTCAGAGAAAAACAGATGGACTGGTCAATATAATTACATACCCCAAGTGACAACAATTCAATGTGTTTTATTTTAAAACATACCAGTTTGAAGCCTATATTGTCCTTCGCATTGCTGCAAAACACAGACCACCCTGTAAGTGCCATTTTAAACAGGTTTCTTGCACTGTGCTATATAATACTAAAAAAGGGTAATAATGGATTTGGATTTATTTAAAACCCTTTAAAATCCCAATAAATAGCCAAGTGCACACAACAGAGGGGGAATTATTATGCTATATATTACATTCCTTTCAAGCTCAGGAGTTTGTGACTAATTAAGAAAGCTTTAGAAATGTAGAAAGGCCAATAACATCTCATAGAATGGTAAGAGATTAATTTTGCATTTTATTGTGCATAGTTTCCAGTTGCAAGCAATTAATGTTCTCTTCTAAGAAGCCTTCTAGATCACTTGGGAATGCTGTTATTCAATTGCTATTTTGGAGAAAACAGTCTACACCTTTCTAACCCATTGCTAAGAACTGCAAAATACTTCGGCTGATCCTCACTTAGAAATCCTTCCCCATGGCTCCTAATGGCTGTTTTTCATTTTGATTCTGATTAATTGGAGGACAGTAACAAACTGATTTATCCAGACATTTAGAGACACAAACTCCAACTTAGAACGAAAAAAACAAACCAGTTATTAGAATCTAGGTAGGTACATTTCAGAAAGTTTTGAAATCAGAAAGAAGTTATAATCCACAGTCTTCAGGAAGGTAATGTACTATAAATCTATACAATGTTTTATAAGAAGTTTCAGAGTTTCTCCCACAGTTTTTATAAACATCCACTATATTTTTTCCATCGGTAACAGAAATGCTAAAGTACTTGTCCAGGTGACTTTCTAGTCGCACTGCTTTCTCCCAGATGATAGAACTGCACACAGTGGGTAATTTTTAATGGAGCTAAACTGGGCCGCACCACCAAAGGGTGTGGAACAATGTGCTATATTTTTGTTTAAACCTAAAGCAGAAGAAAGCAAAGGCTTGGATAATCATCTATAATCCAGTCCCACTAATACACAAGCGGTATTTTCCTCCCATAGCTAGTAACATAATGATCATTTCAATATATAAATAAATTCCATACAATTAGAATGAAAGCTCTGCAGACTAACCAACAATTTTGCAATTCCAACGATCCAAAGACGTTCATCACGTGCAACAGATGTCTAAATGCACAACGCTCTCCGTGTTTTTAAATTTTGCATAAAACAACATGAAAACTGCCATCATGGATCTTTGGAAACCACTGGATACAGTTCAGCTCTGGAGTATATGACAAATGTTCAAGCCACAGTTTTAAATTGTTTTACTAAAGAACACTCAAAACCGAAGGTGAACCATAGGGGTTCAAAACAGAATTGAAAAAGTTTAATTGTTACTTTAAATGACCATTAAAAGCAGCTTCCTAAAGCCTTTTTCTTGTACTCTACAGATATAATTAACTGCAACCTGGGAACCATTACTCAGATCCCAACCCATAATCTTCTTAGAAAGCTTAGAGAACTTGTTCTGAAGTGAAGCTATATACTCAATTCTTTACACACCTGTCAGGAAATTATGATGTAAAATTTATATCCCCTTGCTACTGCCAGGTACTTAATATAAATCTTACCCTTCACAGAAAAGCATCCCAAAACGAAACCCCAGAACCTTGAACATTAGAGATATATTCTTCACTTAATTTTTACAAACACTTAGCAGGTTGTCCTTTATTTTGATTTCTTTCTTGAAGACTAATTATTCCATATGTCCTTTCATATTTTGTCTGATTTGCAATTGTATTCCTCATTATCATTTTGTGAGGATATGCCGCTATTTCCTCTGGTTTCATTCTCTCTTTTATGTTTCGCTTGTACAAAATTAATTACATTGTACCTTCAAGCATAATTTTAACAGTGTCTCCATTGCACTGTGTCTGCCTTTAATTAATGCTCTTCTAATGTAGGTTTTAGAGCCAAATGGTGCAATATTCCGAGCATCAAAGAAACAAAAGATCTAACAAAGCTGAAATGAAAGAACCAGACACAGCAGCACACAATGTATTCTCATTTGAAAAATGTCACTTCAATTTTATTTTAGATAGTAGAATCAAAGAAGATTGTTTCTACTTTTTCCTCATTCATCACCAAACTTTGTGGTAAAGTTCACTCCAATCTGGAAGTAAATCTGCAATTTATGAAATGAGATTAATTTCTCAATTGTCTGCCTATCTATTACAACTCCCTAATCCACATCCCTCTGGTATCACAGAATCACAGAATCACAGAGTGTTAGGGATTGGAAGGGACCTCAAAGGATCATCAAGTCCAATCCCCCTGCCAGAGCAGGAAC
>VWZK01009778.1:25209-51408 GCA_013396935.1 Baryphthengus martii
TTTTTTTTTTTTTTTTAAGAGCTGGCAAGTCATGGAGCTCCCCCATCAGACACAATATTCATGCACTCACAAAAACTACTTGCATTCTCTCTTAGTTGTCTATTTAAGAGAGCAATGGGAAAGAAATATTCCATGGATTGGTCCATTTACATGTTTTTGAAATGCAGAGTGTTCTCTAACCATCGGTCTAATACATATTCAGCCAGGAACTAAAATCTACCACAGACACTGAAGTATATACTTGTACTTACAGCGGACTCTGGATATTTTAGACTCATTCAGACCTTTGGGTTTCAGGGACTTCAAAGTGAAGCCTTGGGTGCTTCCTGTTTCTATTAGGCAGAAAATGGTTTTTACTGGGGTCAGGAGTTTTCTTATCACATAACATTTCCAAAATTCATTTTCAACATCTAGTAAGTATGAACAAAATTCTAATCATTAAACAGAACAAAATTCTGATCAGTGAAAAGCAATTTGTCAGCTCCACACAGCTATTTACTTAAGTGAACTCAGGTAAGCACCAAGATCTAAACTGCACTTTCAATTAGATATTCAGATAAAGGTGACAATGGGATTCTCAAAATATCTTTCACAGCTGCAGAACCTATTGAGCACCAGCACTTGTGTACATCATACTGACTTTATGATGCACAAAGGTGATGCATGGTTTTCAATAGCACCATTTTCTGGGCCATAATAAACAGACCATTTGTGAAGGAGATCATTAGATGTAATTAAAACATTAGGGATTTAGTTTTGTTGGATGGAGACACTCAGTTTTAAAACAAAAAGGAGGCATTTCAATTTTGGTTTTTTTTTTTTCATTTGCATTAGTGATTTAAAGGGGTCAAATGAAAATTATTTTCACCTGAAAAGGAGAGGGGTTGTCTGACAATTACTGTAATGGAATACATTTTTAATGGGGACACAGCTTGTCCAGGGATTCACATGAACAGCTATCACTGACTTTGATCAGCACTATATCCACACATCAAAAGACATAACTTGTTCTAAATCACTTGTGCTGATTGTTTGATAAGCACTAGTCAGTTGAAACAAAGTTTGCACACTGCAATCACCTGCCTACATTGATCTGAATTATGCAAAAGTCACAAACATACGTTTCTGGATTTTTATTTAATTTTATGAAGAGAAGCAAGCTTTGAAGCACTGTACCCAGAAAAGAATCAAATAAGCTTTGTAAGAGAGTAAGACAACTCAAGTAACACAAC
This sequence comes from Baryphthengus martii, assembly GCA_013396935.1. Taxonomy (NCBI): domain Eukaryota; kingdom Metazoa; phylum Chordata; class Aves; order Coraciiformes; family Momotidae; genus Baryphthengus; species Baryphthengus martii. Next base: position 26,442 of record VWZK01009778.1, read on the forward strand.
TAGGTGGGTCATATTTAGAGCCTAGCAAACTTGACAATGTCTCTTTAAGGTGAAGGAATAATTCAGTTAGTCAAAGTTCTACCTTTCATGGTCTTATAATGTCAAGAGAACAGCATTTCAAAGCATGACATTACACAGGCTCAGCCTTTTCAAGAACACAAAAACTTTGATTTCAGAAACAAATGAAAGGAAAAATGTGACTCTCTGAAACAAAGCACTGCACACATGTATATTTTTAGTGCCATGTGTTCAGACCAGAGGGCCATATGCCCTCACATTAGTTAACGCAGGAAAAAAGGCATTTCCAAATCATCTTTGAATTTCAGTTCTTAGACAGTAAATTTGAAACTGGCCAGTAGGCAGAGGCCAGAAACACATTTTGAAACATTAAATACCTTAAACCACCTTTTGTATCTCAATTCTGCTTTCATCCCTGAATCTTTTTCTTTGAAGATTTAACAATGGACCGTCTTTTTTTTTCTCTCCTGCAGTTTCCTTCTAAACCCTAAAGGGAAACTTTCCATACAGTCAAAATTATGACAGTTACTTTTCATATGCCAAAAGAACAAAATGTTCAGAGGAAATAAAGATTCAATTTAAATACCCCACATACATTGTAGACATCATTGGATTACACTCTCTTCCCTTTCACCTCGGCTAATATTTGTTCTTCTAAGAAAGGCAATTGTTGTGATAGTGTTATATCCGTAGGAATCCAGAATATATCTTTTGCCTCAATATCATAGCAAGTAGCACTTGCACGCAAACGTGTTTTGTGCCTCAGTAAGTATTATTGTTTATGGGACAAGCTTTAATAAACACAACGTTGCACTGAAAGAATAATGTTCTTTTGGTAGCATTACACTCCAGCTTCAGAGGGTTCACAGAACTTCTTGTCCAAATGAAAAGAAAGCTAAAAGAAAGCCTCACATACAGCATTACCAAAACGTTCTGCTACAGTCTGACAGAATAGGCAGGCCCTCTTGACATCTATAGGCATATAGTCTCATAAGAACTGTAATGCTGCAGAATAGATCCAAGACAGTAGAACACCTGGTTCCAGTGTCTTTTCACCGATTTGGGATCGTGGAAGAGATGGTAAGCAGCAAGGAAGACAAGGGAAATACAGGAGAGATCTTGTTTCTTATTTGGGAATTATTACAACATTGGTGGAGGGAGTGTTGGTCAGTTATACTACTTAGTTTCAGTTTATTTTAACATAGAATAAAAAACTTTTACCAGCTGTAGCATCCTTTCAGTAAGTGCTTAGAACTAAATGTATACATCATGTCCAGATATCTTCAGTGCAACTTCTGCTTGGACTACTAAGAAACTTCCTGTATCTGATTGTTCAGACTTATGTACACATTTAAATTTAGCAGCCATGCACCTAACTGTCAAGATTGGGCCTTAATGTTTGATGTATTTTATACAGTAATTGACCCACGTTCTCTAAGTTCTTTTTTTCTGCAAGACCTCCAGTTAAACATAACCTGAAATAAATTTACTCTATTAAAATATTAAGTGATCTAGATTAACTGGGCTCCTGGCTCCCCGAAGTTTTGATTATAGAGAATCATCTTGAAGTTGACTAGGTAGCTACTTTTTCTGATTAGGTCACTAAATACGGCTTCCACTCCAAACAGTATTTCATCTTCCATCACAAAACACATCTTACATCTTTGGCATCTCCACAGTGCTAACTTTCATCACTTCTTAAGTAGTCTAGGAGATTATTTTGTTTGTTCAGGCTCATTGCACGAGTCAGCTTGACTTTCTAGGGCTTGTATGATATCAAGTAGTTAATACTACTAACTGTTTGTCAAGTTTCAGTAGTATTTAACTTTCAACTATTTTTTCAAGTATTTCTGATGTTCAAAGTTCTTCCTGTGCTACAAAAGTCCCAGCTCAAACTTCCCTATGCCCATAAGAGACTGATGTCTAGCCTACCATTGGACTGAATGTCCAGTCCATACCACTATTATAGTACTTTCTCTTCAAGTGTATGAAGACCAGACTTTCAAGAGAAAAGCAACTCCACAAGAGAAGAATTCCATGCCATTGTTAGATTTACAAATAGGCAGGAAGCAAAAGTCAGACGATGAACACAGCATGGTGGCAAAACAGGGAAAGGGTTTTTGAAAAGGTTACTGACAAGTTAACACAAATTAATACAGTTTTCCAAAGAAATCATAGCTTCAAACAGAATTCTCAAGTTTCAGCATTTGATTTCCAACCACCAAAATCAAGAGGATGCTTCTTGACTTGAAGTCAAGATGAAGCCATGCATGCAGTGATAAAACAGGAATTTGACTAGTAAGGAAGTGAAGAGAGTGTCTTCAGTGGAAAAGGCCTATTTGCTCTCCTCAGAATAGCCAGCAGCCTGCTCTAGACAGCTTCTTGAGGGTGACTCTAAGACTGGATTGCAAAACATCCCAGGAGAAGACTGTGAAAGCTATTTAGTGAGGAATTGGGAAAGAATTTTGACTGATATCAAGTGTCACGATACATTTGAGACAATATGCAAAAAACCCGATGGAAGCATCACCATAATGAAGTAGGAGGAATATCATGCAGCAGATTGTCCTTCAAGTTAAGTTAATTCTCAGGACTCCAAATCCTCTTTTGACAAGAACAGGTAGAGTTTCTAAAGGCAGAGCTTGAGGTATTTTTTTGTTGTTTTTTTTTTCCAGTTTTTTTTTTCCTGTGAATGCAATTCCAGTGGAGATAGACACTGCACCTTTCAAAAGAAAATTGGCTGTTCAAATTTGACTGTCGCTGAATGGTGACCAGTTCACACAGCAAAAAAAAGAAAGCAGAGTAGTTTTACCTGAACTTAACTATCTGGCTTCAGGAGGATTACTATGAAACTACTTCACATATATTCAGTTTTTACATTCTCCCACAGTGAGAAAGTGCTCATATTTCTACTCCAGCAGCCCTTGAGAATGCACACTAACATTAGGACCTTTCAGCCCCAGCCATAAGAGACGAAGCAAGGGCCATAGGATTCTCTAGCAATTTTTACTTAGGCAGAAACTGGTCATGAAGCTTAGATTAGGCCTCTGGTAATTATTTGCTTCAAAAACCACCTAGTTAAACTCCAAAAATCACTCAGTATTCCATTAGAATGCACTTCAATGCTCATTATTTTACCACTGTGCATTGCTTTTCTATTTGATGACACCTATAAGAAAATGCAAGGATAATTTAAAAAGTGATATCTGAGAGTGGCAGCAGCTCTGTAACCTTATTCACTTTGGCAACCACTCTGGTGTGCACTCTTGGACCAGTTGCTGTAATAAGCTCATTCTGAGCACCAGGAGACACATAGATGACATTAAATACTTGCTGAAATTTCTGAGAATAAAAGGAATACTCTATTAGCTCCCTACTCATTATTTCTTGAGTCACTAGGTCTCATCCACAATGCAACAAGGCAACTGCTATACAGCATGAAAGAAGATGGATTTAGGGTTCCAAAATACCATAATTCTGACAAGAGTCCTGATTCACAGTCTTCAATGATCAAAAAATGTCACAAGACACTTTCACAACCATGTAACTAACAGTGCACTGATCTCGTGATCATTAGTGGTGTGGAGTCTGACTCATTGGTCACCGACTCATTTGTCACCCTTAGTGCTACTGTCTAATTCAAACTACTTCACTTGAAAAATCCCTTTTGTCTAGCTTAAATTACATATTTGAAACCTAATCCTTCGGTGAATTATTTACATTTGGTAAACATTCACTTACTCCAAAGTAGAGATGCAATTTTGAGGTCTGAGCTGTGTTAAACAATCAGTTACAGGTACATGTTACCTGCATTTGCCAAAGCACTAGTGATTCGGTGCTGTAAGGCATTAATCACATGTTTATCTATAGAAGAGGTTGATTTGACATCACATTGCTTGTCAGTTTTTCAAGCAAAAACACAAATTCCGTGCCACCACTAACAATGCAGCACTATAAGGCAAGTTACACCCTCTTCACTGAGTCCAATTTCTTTATATAGGTGTCTAACACTAAATTCATATTGAAGAACTTTCTAATGTACTGAAAACCCCACAGATTTTTATCAAAACTGTCTATATAAAACATCTCCATTGAGAAACTACTTCAACACCAAAATCTGTATTTAAGTAATCACAGGCTTCTGTGTGCATTCAACTGGCAGATGTCTGTAACCTAGACACATGCAAGGAAAAGTCCAATCTAAGATAAATCAGGTACTGGTCTTAATATTATAGCTTGATGGTTTCTTTCCAATGTACTTTTTACACGTAGGTTAGAAGACAGAGTTGAACTTCATAAATATACCACTGCAAAGCACCAAAGCTTCAAAATGAGTGAACCAGTAAAGCGAATATAATAATAGAACAACTTTAGCACAAGATCAAAATGCTGTGCAAAATATATCCAGTCTTTCTTGCTGCAGTTAATTGAATAATTGTGACTGTGCACTGCATTCAACTAAAAGAGGGCATCTTAGAGCAACCCCTCAGCGTGAATTACTTTCAGATAGTTCAGAAAACTTAGAGCACTTGGGAGTTCATTTCTAACTTTCTCACATTTAGCACATACACATAAGTTCTGGTATGCTTTGATCTTCTCTTTTACAAGATAGGGGCTGATATTATACTCACAATTTCTAAAAGAAAAATTAAAGGAAATTAAAGGCACCGCTAAAACATGGATTTTTATTTTTTGTGCTAAAAGAACTCAAATAGGGATAAAACATCTCTTTTGCTCAAAATGGAACTGATGGATTGTTCAAGAGTTGGAATTCATAGAGTCTTACTTAATGATGTGCTTTAATGGCAGCCTTTTAATGTTTCCTTTCCTAATAGCAATATATGACAACAGAGGAAAAGTCATGTAATGTACATGCAACAATACCATAAATTGGTGCTAAAGAAAGTAGTGCCAAACTGTGCACTTCTCTATGGAAGGAGACTGATGGATGGGTGGTCTGTGCAAACTAAGCTCTGCTGGATACACTACGTGTTCGTCTGCAGATGCACAGAGGCACTTGCACTTGAAAACTAATTAATTTCAGCCATGTGAGGCTTGTTTTTCAAGTATGATACCGAGAAGTTTCACGGACACAACCATTCACACATGATCATCTGCAATAAATTCACAACTGTAACACATCAATAAAATTCTGTTTGCACATATGGATGTTCATCTAAAATTTTCTGACTTGCTAACTACTATGAAGGTTTCAGTAAATATAACATCAAACACCAGATTATTAGAAAAAGGACAAGCTTGAGATACGTGTGGGGCATTTCCATAGAAGGTTGAATTAAGTATTACTACATACAATAAAAATACTTCTCTGTTAAACTCAAGACATACAAATTCTTATTGTAAGAGGGGTATATAGAAAGATTCAGGAACTTCCAAGTAAAGATGGCTGTTTACTTCCCAAAGATACGTATAAAAATCAAAACCCAAACTCCTGATGCTAAGATCTTAACAAGTTAAAAAAACTGACCAACGCAAGGAAAGATCTAAGGTGTAATTATTTTAAATGGTGACATGTATGCTCAGGAGCACTAGTTAACTTAGTACACAGATAAAATAAAATAAAAGGCTTGTTCATACTGCAGTGAGTTCATACTCAAAGATCTGTAGGTTCATAGAGTGAGAATTACCAGGGAACCTAAAGTTATATTACAATGACCAATGACGATGTCACCTGGATGATCTTAATTTCTTTTTCTTCAATCTGATGCTGCTCTTCAAAGGCCTTTTCCCTCTGACATGGCATGCATTAAGCACTCCTGTATCTTACATGACATTCGGATCCCTTGACAGAAGCCAAGCATTTGCTACTCTTAGCTCAGAAGGGCACATTTATTTTGACTACGGAAAAAAAAATAGCTTTCTGCCATTAGCCAACTCCGTTCGCTTTTGTCTACTGAACTACGTCAGATCTGACAGTCCTTTCAGTGTCTGCATTTCCTTTGGGCCCCCTCCCTTTTGTCTTTGCCAGCCAAAGAAAGTAATAGGCATTTTCATACCCTTGAATAAAGTAAAAATTCAACTTCACACATCTCTTAACAGTAATGAAAGGTGGACACTTTCGTGAGCCCGTGTGTGTGTCACACACATTACAGGTACTGATGTTAAAGCACATCGATCTGTTCAGGCAAATGAACAGCTCACCCAAGCAATGAGCTTTCACTATGAAACTACAAAATTAATTATCCCTTTGACAAAACAATTGTACCACATAGCAAAGAAGTTTCACATTTTATATAGAAAAGGGCTTTTTACTATATTTTTTTCATTTAGGTCCTAATTGGCCATTAAAAGAAAGATGCATTCTCCTTGTCAGTCTTGGATTCATATAAAATGCTCCCATTTTAAATCTCTCTAAAGGTATCTTCACTCAAAGTCACCGTACGTTTAACTAACAGTTTCATTCCAGCCTAAGATCTAAAGGAACTAACATATTTATTAAAGCATTTTGATCCTTCAGAGACAGATTAATAAGAAGTTTGTGACAGTTCAGCATGATAAAATGAGTCAATAAACAGAAATGTGTGCTGACGTTAGATATACCGATCCACAAATAATACAATACATATTTAGTTTGTCACAAAGAAAAATCACTTGAAAAAGCCATCGCCATGATTAAATGCATTCCGCTATCTTACAATTTCTATATTCTATAGATGCTTTCCTCACAAATTCCCTTGACAAACCCAGCAAGTCTTTTTTATACATAAGGAAATCACAGCTTTGTATGATATCAATATGGAATAATGAGTCATCAAAATGCAGCATGAAAAGGGTTTAAATATTGTATGGATTTTTTGGGTAAAAATAGAGCACTAGATGCCAGAAGCGTTCAATGTTCATTCACTATAAAACAGATGTTCAGGCTTGCCTGACTAGCTGTCATTTACCTAGGAATTATTATTTGTATCAGGCATTTGTTTTACTGCAGCACCTCAAACATGCAAATTATTTCATGTGGTTGTCAGTAACAATAGGGGCTCTTCATTTAGACTTGGAATAGCCTTTCCTGTCCAACAACTCTCTCTGCTATAGAATTAGAACCTAAAAATATAAATATCATTTCAGTTCTCAAATAATCCGCATGAGTAACAGTTTTCATTCTCTTCTGAGCAGATGTCAAGACATAGCAGCCGGGAGTGACCTTGTAACACAGTTCACTAATTTCTCTACCAACATAGACATTACCTGGGCTATCAGTACACTTCATGGACAAAACCAAAATATGTGCATTCATAGGTGATTAGAATCATTATGCCTACATAGGGAAAATATAAGAACCAGAAAGAATAGAAAGACTTCAGATTGAAGGGTCAGAGAGTGGTGAGTGCTGTCCTCTTGTTGTGGTAAAAAAAAAAAAAAGAATCACTCCTCCTCTGACCCTCTTCTTGTCCATTCATCACTTCATATCATGTAAAGGTGAATCTTGGGAAATGCATATATACATACATGCTTCACACATTTCTACTACTAAACATTGAATAATGGAGTCAATTTTTTTTCTTATTTTCACTGTTTTTTTATCAGTACTGTAAAATGACTTTCCATTATGATTTATGATGTGAGAGAATACCAAAACTAACTTAGACCAATAAATGTGAATGGCTTCATTAGCATCAACACATATTCTAGCTTACATTACCAAAAGAAGCCATACTGAGATACTTAGAGCAATTTTAGAGTTTTGCCTAATGAAGACAAAAGGTCGTTATGAAAACTGGTAGAGATGACAAGTTTACAGTAGCCATCCTGAGTTTCCATCTACTGTACATAAAGCTTAATATACTCTACAGTATTTTAGACTAATGCTTAAAATAATGGCTCCTGAGATTCTGGTTATAATGATCCTGAGCTAAGGACTGAATACATTTTTTCCTCCAGTCATAACTTCCTAATATTCTTTATCTCTCTCTCCACCCAACCTATCAGACTGATGGGACTTTGTACACAGGAGAAACTGGAACACACCCAACAAGTTGCTCATTGCTTCACACAATGAGTCACACTTGCTTTCTCTAGCACAGATTAACAGAACTGGTTCATCATACTACACTGAAATACTTACTGTGTGAAGAAACAATACACAGGAAGCAGCAAGAAGCAATAGCAAATTACATAGCAAGAGGATAAATACTCAAGGTAATTAAAATCCTATAAAATAATCTCATCCTGAAACAAGGGTCAAATTCATAGCCTAGAAATTTACCTTACTGGGGTTTTTTTCCATCAGAGTATTCAAGAGAGAACAGATAGCCCAGAAATTGTTGACCCGATACCAGTATACAAATCAAAATGCCTTCTTAAGTTATTACGTGAATATCACTAGGGTCAACTTCTGGCCCAAAACAGAACCATTTATTTTAGAAGGCTCATTGCTGTAGTCCTTTTTTTCAAAATGATGGCAAGAAAAGCCAGAGAGCTGTTGATACCTTCTAAAGCATGTCTACTCCAGGTGTATGTATTACCAAGCATTATGAACACCTTTACTCCTGAACACAATTTCGCCATATTCTGTCTAGTCAAACATGCAGCTTGAAGGAAGAAATAAAACTCCCACATTTTCAACAGCAATTTTTTTCCAGGTATAATATGACAACAGTAGCTACAAAGTTTAAATTTAAGATTACTTTTCATCCAATCACCTAATCCCAGAAAGCAGAGCCATTGTATGCAGCCAGGAATATCAAAAGCTTGTCAATAACGATTAAGTGAATTTTACCTTTCGTAATGTGGTAAAAGTTTAGCTTCTGGAATTTCTTGAAACCTTCATCACCTGGGAATGGGAGTCATTTGCTGTCTGTATTCTCTCCTCTTGCAGCAGTCATGCAATGAGTTTCTTTAGATGTCCTATGTTTAGAAAGGAAAAATGTAAGCTATGGAAACTCTAAAGAGTCTTTTTGTATAACAAAAAAGAGAACTTGTCCTAAACAACAGCAAAATACATTCTAGAATTATTTTCCTATATTTGTGGTTTTTTTTTTAAAAAAAACTACTTTTTTTTTCTCCTTCTGAAATACTTAAGCTTCCTTCAAATCCTTTAATGACTCTAAATATTTGGATATATTCTCATAACAGCACAGAAAGCTAGAGATTTTAAAACTAAGAGTTGGTGTCTCACACATCGGAGACAACTTTAGAAAGTTGCAAAATTGTTACCCTAACAAACTGAAGTAAGAAAACAGGACAGCAGCATTAATGTTATGCTAATTTATTGTAATAAATGTATTTCTCTAGTTAAACAATTCCCTTCTCTATAATATCCCAGCACTGCACAATACTAATTAATACAAACCTCCAGTATCCCAGTTAAGTAGAAAGCCTGGTTCTCCATACATACACACTCAGGAAATGGACAGGTTCAAAGTCAACTGCAGCTAATGCAAAAAGACCTGTGAGTCCCATGAGCAATTTCTCAACTGTACTGTACTCGTAATTAAAAGCAGATGGGTGCTGAAAAGCCAGCCCTGGTAACTAACACATAACCCAGGGTCACATAATGAGTCAGGCTCAGATCTGAGAATAGAACTCAAATCTACTGAATTTCTACCCAGGGATTTAATGATAAAACTACTATTCTTAATTTAAAATCAAGAGGATTTGAAAGAAATATTAGTAAGGTGCTAATTTTTCACTTCAGGGGAATGTATCATTACTCAGCTAATGATTTTTTTTTTATTTTAGACCAAATAGGAAACCAAAGTTCTTCACTATTGTGTTAATTAAAGATTTTTATTCATACCTTTAAGCAATATGCTAACCTCTAAATGATATTCCAACTGTAGCCTGAACAAGAACAAAACTATGGTACAATTAAGGCTTGCAGATCTGCCTGTATTGTAGCTTTCTAACTGTAACCTTTCCACCCTGTTCTGTAATTAGTGAACCAGGTCGTAGGTTCTCCAGACAGAGGCACTTGTGCAGAGCTCAAAGCTTCTCTGCAAACTCTGGGAACAACAACTACAAGAAGGGAAAGCAGTTCTGAATCAGAGGAGCAACAATATTACATACAGCACTTCTCTGTCTCCCACTTCAATTTAGCACTTGGTTCCCCCCCACCTCCCTCTTGCTTATCAAGCCACAGATTTTAAGTAGGCAAAACACAGGTCTTTTTACCTTTCAAATTTCTCACACAGCCCAATTCTCATACTTTTTTTTATCACTTCGTGTTCCACGCTCAGCAGAATAAACCAGATACACATCCCTTTGCAACACAGCTACAAGCAAAAGCAGCTTCCCTCACATCTCAGCTGCTTTAGACGCAAAACTGAAACGAGAATCAATACCTTCTGGGAGGAGAAGGGAAGAGTCAGACTCACCCAAAAGCATGCATGCAAACACCATTTATATTATTTCTCTCACAGTCTGCAAAGCTAAGACTTTGAGGTCAAAAATCTAAACTCCTTTGTTCATACAGACTCTGGAGCCTAGAACCAGGAATTCTGAAGCAAACTCTCCAAGGACGGAGGCTCACCAAAAGCCACACAAACGCTAAGACAATACTTGAGGGTTCTGCCTGCCTGCCTACCTCTCTCCCCCACAGCAGGGTGTACTCCCAGCCACCAACACCCTCCCCAGGCACACTATAGCCATATGTCAGTTAGAAGAGAACATGTACAACCTACAAGGCCCAAAGACAACCATCTGGATCCAGGGCAGTACCCAGGTAAAGCTGCAAGCTGAACAGCGAGCCACAGGAGGCTGTGACTCAGTCAGGCCAGGCCTAGTTGAACTGGCCTAGCACTAGGAGAAAGCCCTACCAGCTCCCAGGAACACCCACAGAGACCCTTTTAGCTTTCTTACCTTCTCACAGCCTGTAAAGTAACAGACTAAGCAGCAACAACAGCTTTGAAAAACAAATAACCTCCTGCTTTCCCTCAAATTAGAAGCAGCTGGTGCTCAGCCGAGAAGGAACTGCACCTGAGGGAACCCAGCCACCACCACCTTCCTCCAGCATCAGTGAGGCCACAAGCAACTTACATTTTGTCCCTAAAGCTCTTCAGGGTTTGACTTCCTGCCCTTTTTATTCCAGTTCCCCTGTCTCTGCAGCTATAAATCCTGGAGGGCCAGACCAGGCCAATTTCTGCCCAGAAAGCGTGAGTAGCTGGCTGAGGTAAGTTGAAGAGCATTTCCCCTCAGGGGAGGTGGAGGCAGGAGCTGCTGGCTAGCTGTAACCTCATAGTGTTTTCTACAGAGTGCATTGATTAAGCAAAAATCCAGGTCATATTTTAATTATGTTTTTTAAAAACCCACCAATGTAGAAGTACTTTTTAGCAGGGCTATGCTGTGGTAAAGGCAGCACTGTCAAATAAGTTTGCTAGAGCTAGGCCAGAGTAGATACTGCCCTGGCAGTTATTTTCCTGTGATGGGAGATGTGTAAGAGAGATTTTTCTAGAACTTCTGTTCTTGTAGGGGGGTTGCTGGTCTGCTGAGGGGCCAGGGGCATGTTAAGCCAGTGAAGAGTATTGCTAGGTTGCAAAATTTGTCTAAGTGGCTTATGTCACAGAGTAAAATCTACACTAATTGTCCCCCTTTATACGCCACTGTAATGAGAAAGTGATATAAGTGAGGTGACTTTATTGGCTATTTAATATCAAGCCTCTGCCTGACAGGGCTCTTCAAATATTTAGCTCTTATATACTGCACCAGGTTTGTGTTTTTATAAAATCAATGTTTATGATCAGAACGTGGTACTTGCACATAATTGCTTCACAAAACCTTGTAATTAAAAAAATTTCCAACAAGCAATTCTGAAAATACATTAAGAATGTATCTTCTCAGTTCTGTTTTGTTCAGAATAAACCTTTTCTTTCCCTTTCACATAGAGCTTTTAGAGTACACTTGAGTCATACTTTCACACTGTTCTCCAGAACTTGAGAGCTAGCAATAGAAGGATTTTTAAATTGAAGTTGGGATTCTCAAATAATCTTAAGAGCCTGAAAACTGAAACTGTAGGAGAAATAAACATCACCAATCTAAATATCATGAGTATGATAACACTGAAGAGGAATATACCAGAGATTTGTAACTGAATGGGATAAAAGGAAAAAAAGAGTAAGATGAAAATAAAAATGTAACTTTCTTGTCTATTTAATTTTTTTCTTTTTAACTTCAAAGTGCAAAGCTACTGATGGGACTGTAAAGTGAGAACAGAGGCAAGTGTTTTATTTGGGGAGGCTCATGCCTATCTACAGAAAGTAAAATAGTTTATTATCAGAGTAGGTGAGAAGTGAATCATTCTTACAATCAAAAGACAGCTGTCTGTGCCAGACTATTTGGCTGCTTACTTGCTACTGTAGTTTGACCACTTAAACTGCTTTTGTCACTGTGTTGGATATCTGCTTGTATCTCAGAAAATAAGTTCCTTAAATAGCCCTTTCATTGCTGTATCTAATTGCAAACAAAGGATAATAGAAATCAGATCAAAGCATATCATGTTGATGATGGGTCTGCAATATAAAAAAAGAATAAAAATTCTACTCAGATCTGGGAGAAAGTTGTTAAAAACACATATGCTGTTACTTCTTTGTTTTGTTTTTCTGTTGGATTTTTTTTGTAAACAAAATTATGTTTACAGAATGGGTGGCTTTATGCAAGCTGTTCTTTCAAACCTGTCAATACGCCATTTGGATTTATGGTAACAACTGGAAAAGCAGGAGTACTCGTTCCCCAAGCACAAGCAAAGCAGATCTCAAGCAGGCTCCTATATTCTGTGTGGCATCTACAACCAGGATTTTATCATCAATCAGAGCTAGTGAAATATGTTCTGGATAAATGAGAAAAGTTTTAAAATATTAATGCAGCCATCATTGCATGAGGCTTTGATTTTACAAAACTGGCTCTTGATAATACTTCTTTGAGGAAACCACCACGTATCCTGGACAGTTATCTTAGCCTAACATAATTGGTTTTATATGACTGAAAGTACTGTTCAAACAGCACTTAGACAAAACAATTGTATTGATCTCTGGATAGAAATTAGCCACTTTTGTCGATCTATGGATTAACAGCAGTGGTAAAAAAATGTAATGTATTTTCCAAATAATGAAAGTTCTGTATTCTTATCATGGCATCTTTTAAGTCATCAGAGAAATGATGTTATATACTATGTATTTTTTGATCAGCTATTGGAATCTAGCTTGAATCTTGATAGGATGTCCTGAGGCAAAGACTCCTGTCAAAGTTGAGGGCAGTAGATGAGAACTGTCTGAGCAGCCTGGAAACAGGTTTTCCAGACGTTTATTTGCAGCTTGTTGATTGGTTTGCTATGATTGCCTTGGCAAATTATCTGGTTGACAGCTCACCTGATTATAAAATTAGAGTAGTAAGGGTTTTCAGATACAGTTTCTGTGAATTTTAATTACTTGATGATTTTAATGTTCTCTGAGAGCTTTGGGTATTTTTATTTCAGAAGTTTTTATTGTGTTTATACTAATTATATAACTGTTTATAGGAGTGATCTGTTGCCCAAAACAAACACAGGGGCATGATAGGATATTTACTTTACACAGTAAGTACTGTGCAAAGCCCAAGCACTTTTGTTATTAATTTGGATAACTTTTCAAACTTGAACAAGGTGATTCACTATATGTAAAAATAAGACTAAATTTCTTTGGTAGAGGAATAAGAAGGAAATCATACTTTAGATAATGGCCCTGGTGTTAAGCTAACTGCTCTAGTTTATTTTATACTACTTCATTGTTAAGGTGCTTTGAAGAAGGAAGTTTGATCTTTTGCACAAGCAACTTCATTTTCCACTTTTTTTAGGTATTTTCTGAGTGATTTGTGTGAAAACTGGACTACACCACACAAGATGCTTCGCAGGTAAGAATTGCCATACTTATTGATCATAACATGGTTGGTCTGGGTAAAGTTGCATCTGATAAACGTGAATAATCCCCCTTTCAAATACTAACAAGAGCCAAAAGTCAACTTAGTGTTCTGATGAGTTACTGACAAATTCACATCCTAATATAAATGACATTTGTCACACTGAAGTAGAAACAATTATTAATAATTTTCATTTCATTAGGAGCACTACAAAGAAATGTCAACAACTTTAAAAGTGTGGCAGGAGTGTACAAATTAATTTTGATTTTTCTGAAGTGTAATTATTTTTGTAAGTATCACACTGTGTAATCACTTTTGGCGCTATAACTTGTGCAATCAATAATACTTGAACGTACTTAGCTGTTTTCAAACATGGTTTCCTAAGGTCATCCCTTACCGGTGTGGGTGTTTCAGTGGAAGAATGTAAGGAAGCATTTTCCAACTGGTCAAAGATGTAGGGAAATTTTTGAAAATCCATTTGTATATATAGCCCCTCTTTTTGTACGTGTGTGCTTTATTATTTTTTTTGCTTGCCCTAAGGGGATATTTGATTTTTCACACACACTTTTGATACAGAAAGTCCTGATTTTCATGGCAGGTCCATTTTTGTGCACTGGGTGGCAGCAGGAGCTCTTGCTCAGTGCTACACCTCTTGGGGCTCATCCTGTTTTGCAAATTCAAGCTGACTGCAGAGTTAATTGTTTTCCCTTGAGCCAGGCAGTCAGGCCAGGTTTGGCCTCACATTAGCCAGATGAATGGTTGATAATCATCTAGAGAAGTACATTGTTCCCTACGATCTTAGTCAGTCCTCAAGTGCCAGCATTTGTAATAACTCACAGGCTTGAAATGATTGAAAACAGAAAGACCACAAGAAGACACATCTTGACAGAAAGTGTCTTTTCTGTCTTGTGGCTTCAGACCTATGCTACATTAGCTGATGTCCTGTAGGTACACATCCATTTTTGGACAGTGGCATTAACAGCATTTTGATCATGTATTTGTTTCCTTTATCAGTTTTCTGGAGAGCTCCAAGATTAATTGCTCAGGGAACCTCGGCCAACACTGTTGCAGCAGGGCAGGAGCAGAATAGTTGCCAGTCCAAACCATTAGTAGTAGCTACCCTTGCAGACAGTATTTAAGTTGGTTTCTGAAATTAACAGCTCGCCCTTAAAGGATCCAGTTTATAATGGAGCTTGATTGGGTCCTGGAGTCTCTTGCTATATAACCAAGCTTTCAAGTCTAGCTTGGCTTTATCTGGAGAACTGCATCCATGATTTATCTGTATTGGAAGATACCACTTAGAAGCAAAGCTGATGTAATCAGAGCTAGAAATGAAAGAATATATGTAAACTATTAAAAATTGCAGATCCCCCCATTAAGATAGAAAAAAAACAGTAAAAAACAATGGAGTTTTCTTTCTGATTTCTAAATGATCCTTTAATATTAAAGGAGTAAAGAGGGAAAGTGACTTTATGCTGTGAGGGGGAAAAAAAGCTGGAAAATGTAAAAAAAGAAGTGTCATAGTCAGCAGTAACATGTCTTGACTTCTATCCTGAAATGTCATTAAAACTGATGTTTAGGAATACAGCAGAAAGCATTTCAATCACTAACTTATTTAGAGGCTGAATATGCTAAAATCCAGAGCAGTGTTAACAAAAAAAACGGATGCACTTTTTTCTTAATGTTTCTAGTTTCCTTTCAGAAGTTAATATCTGTGTAATATATATGAAAGATGTTATGGGCAAGTTTCTTCTGCTGTTTAGGAGGCACTTGTCACACAATAAAGGGAACTGTAATGAGAAATTGAGGAACTGTGTGTGGGGATGCACCTACTTTGTAATTGCGCCTGAAAATTCTTGTTTCAATAATTCATTTTGGCTAACCTTGTCTACAATATATCCCTGTCCTGGATTTCAGTATTCTGAAATTTTGTTTGATTCTTGGGACAAGGAAAACATGACATTCTTTGCAAATACACTAGAGTCCACAATCTCTAGGCAATTGTGCTGGAACTGTGTAACTGGGCTAACTGCCAGGAAGCCAGGTGAGTTTTGTTCTTCTTGAAACTGAGCTACTCTGCAAAAAATGTTTGAGTTTTGATGATGCAGCAAATGCTATTGAAAGTGTTTTGTTGGAGTTTTCAACTAAATGCCAAGTCCGCACCTGAATTTGACATCATTACCAAAGAAAGCTGCTGATACTAATGGACAAGCATGTTTTAAGCTCTCAAACTCTGTTTATTATTTTGTTGTTATTCAAGCTCTCAATACCTGTGTATTATTTTATTGCTAGTAATCATCAGCACCAAATACCAATGATCCAGTGTGAAAGAGAGATCAATTAAAATCTCTACTGGACTTCATCAACTGTGCTACATAGTCTTAGTTCTTCATAAATCTCATTGGAGCTGTTTCAATATACACAGCAGAGCTCTCCATGCCTGTTCTCTGGGTTTCTTGGGAAGAAAATCTCCCGCAAGATAGGCCAAAGTGTCTATAAAGTCTTTGATTTCTCTTCCAGTATGAAGTAAACGCAGAATTTGCTATAGGTACAAAGTTTTAAATATAATCAATACCAAACCCCAAGACAAAACATCTTGCTGTTTTGAAATTTCTGGATAGTAATTGCTTGCAACTGTAGTTGAGTTACTGTAAATATTTTGAAAATACTGTAGCAGACAACAATCTTGTGTTAGTTTCACTTCACTGGAAAGACTGTTCTGATGAATTACAGCTTCATTTTCATAGCTCATCAGGTTTGGTTGCATACTGTGAATGCCCGGGATTGTGGGTAATTAGCTTAACTAGGTGGCATTTGGAGGTTACACTATAATTTGGATTGGATTTTTAATTTTACTTGGGGTTTGTTTTATTACATGAGCCAAACCACTCCAGATTAAAGAAAAAAGCTATGGTAGGTATGCTTATTGTTAAGAAGCAACAAGATAATTCTGTCTGCTCTTACATGGATTGTATGTGTTTCTCTACTTGCCAGCAGGTGACTGTGCTAACTAAAGAATATTTCATGCACTGATATGTAGTTTCAGGATAATAGGTCTTATTAGTGAAACCAGGAACAGTTAACATTGTTTTGTCTGGAGTTCATCAGAATAATCTGGAGAAAATTTATCTACCATACTCAGTAGATGAAACAGAAGCATCGTTTCTGTGACCAACTGAGATACATCCTAAATCCTACAAAATAGAGATGGTCTTTTGGGCTATATTTTTGTGTTATTGTTTTGTAGTTAGGCATGTGTTTTGGTGGGGTTTTTTGCTACAGAGCATTGTATTTAAAGGCAGGAGCAGTAAGTCAAAACTAGAAAAAAAGAAAAAAAAATGAAGCAGACCTTGTCAGCTGCAATTACAACTTCTAGTCACTGAAATGTAATATAATTCAGTGTCTGTGTTAGCATTCAGCATTGTTAATTCATGGGTGAGTAATTTAGTTGAATTCTCAATGAGAAATTGAATTTGAGGTGACTCAGCAGGAAAATCAGTGTGTTCTATAATTGAATGGAAAATAGTTGAGTTATCACTGGCAGTGAGCTTGATGGAACAAGCCTTTGAATTACATGTGCTATGAAGAGACTTTACAGTTCAACAAGTTTTACAGTTATTTCAGATAATGAAGCGCAGTACAATGTGGAGTAATTAAGTACTGAAGAAAATGTCATGACCCAAACCCAATGCAAAAGGTCCCAATTTAGGCAGAAGCTGGGAACTATTGATCCAAACAAGGTTTCAGGTATAGAGTTTCAATTTAGACAGTTGATTTTGCCTCAGGAGATGAGATGGTTAGACGAGGTCTATAGATCCTTATCAATTCTGGTTTTAGACTTCTGTGGTTGCTAGATTACAACATTGACATCAACATCCAGCATGGATCTGAGTGGAAGAAGCAGAGTGATAAATGTCCTCTAAAAGATAACTCACCTGATAACATGGCTAGTAAATGTACTTCTGTGCTTCAGGACCTGCACCACAGCACCTTGCTTGTCTTCTGGCCTAGTGTGCAGTTTGACTGCCAACAACAGAAAATTGCCTTCTGCAGGATATGACTGCAGCACTTCACAACTGGCCCTTCACTTCTGGCTCAAGCATTCTGCTGGGCAAAAGAAAAGGTTCAGCTTTGTCTCCTGCAAGTACAAGGCAAGGGAACTACCCTTCCAAAGCACAGGCTTTTGGGGAACTTAACAAATCAGGTTCTCAAAGCTTAAATGTGATGAAAAGCATCCCATCCTGACTTTTTGGTTCAGGCCAAAGATGACTCCCCTAAAATAAATGGTATCGGGGAATATTTAAATGTGTTGCTGTAACTTTATCTAGGATCCCTTTCAGAAGTTTACGGTGGATCTGAGGTTGTGTGGCTGCAAGAGAATTTTGCGTATGTGTCTCTTGAGCAGGTGCTACATCATAACTAGGGCCTTTACTCCAGAACAGCTTCCTGCTGAGGGCAGTCTAAATCAAAAGATAGTTTACTGGCATTGACAGAAGCAGTTCTAAGGCTGAAGCAGCCATTGTTTTTGGGTTACAGCGATTAAAAATGTGTGTAAACTTAAACTCATCAAGGTAATGGCTGAGAGAAATCAACCTAATTGTTTGCAGCAGTTGGAAGTCTGGTTGTATGTGTGGTTTTAAGCTAATAGTTTTCTTCCTCTCAAACTAGGTTTGTAGGATAGCGAACATAAGTATTTCTAGCGAGGTCTTGATTGTTCTTCTAAGTAGACTTGTCCATGTGAATAGATTTGCCTTGTCAAGGGTGACTTTGTTTTTCACCAAATGCAACTTTCATAGGCTGGCTGCTTAGGTGATTCTCTAAACATAATGGTTATATTTGTAGTATGTTCCCATAGATTTAGTTTTTTTCCCAATAGCCAGGTTTTTAGCTTCGTATGCAACGTCTGTATTAGTGCTTGGAATTCCAGTCTTTCCCCTGTGAAATGTGTGACTGTAAACCTTAGTGGAAAATATACTTAACTGGAAGGCAAATATCATAGCAAACAGATAATGTGTGACAGCTCATCACAGCTTTTGCAAAGGCGTACTAAGTAGCAGATGATTATCAATAGCATTACAAAAACTCTTTTGAATGTACAGGTGTCTGCATTTTTAATTTGTCAAAAGCTTTAAAAAGGATGCTAAAACCTGATTTAAACATAAAAGCAGATGCATTCTTTTGAACAGGGATTAGAAAGCAAATAATTAATCATACATACCTGAGGATTTATGTAAGCAGCTACTTAAATAAGAATTGTAAACCTACAAATGCAGTCTCTACACCTATTTGCATTCTCTTGAATTAAAAAAAAAGGTGGATTTGTTTGGTAGATAGCACTTGACATCAAAAAGAAAAATGCTAAAATATTCTCCTGGTACCTTATAGACATAAAAATATTCCTAAGAAACATACTCTACTGTTTTTAACTAGGTGGTAAATGTTCTACAAATGTTGGCGCTTATAAACTGTAGTACTGATTAGGTAAATCACATTTAGAGTAACTAGAGTCCGTGTAGGCCTTCTACATCTGTGAGGTCTGCTTTCCATTCAGTACCAAGTTGGAACTTTGCATGAGGGTCACGAAGAAAAGATTGTCTGGTTTGAACAGGCTTCTAAGTGTTACAGGAAGTGTATAAAACTGACTGGGCTTGATTTCAAGCCAGGTGAAACCAAGCTGATTTCACAGTTAGGTTTTCGAATCCTCACATCAAACCAAAATCAAAAGGTCTGGATCTGAGGGAAGTGAAAGAGAAAAACAATTTTTTACATGAACAACTACAGGGTGAGATCACCAAGAGTCACATATCTTTAGTGTTTAGTGCCAGCCTCTACCACATACTATAGTCTTTGTTCAGCTGAGTGAGTTTCTAGAAGTTCAGGCCTTGAAGTGAATTCCATGGGATAACAGTTTTAATGAATAAGGATATGTCATTCTGGCAAGACTTCTGGGATTTGGAGGACCAGTACTTTAGATATTAGTTTGTTGAATTCAGTCTGCGGTCCCAGAAGTGTAATAATAAACTTAAGCTTATGGCAGTGAAGCTCTACCGGCAGTAATATATTTAAGCACAAGGCCCCAAACTCCTGCAAAGAAAAACTGAGTGACTCTCATTCATTCAAAATTTAATTCTCATTACATTTATGTCCCTGATACTTCTCTTGTCACACACATGATTCATAAAGATTTTACTTTTGTTGTACTTCTCTCCCGGTTAAACACTCAAGATGTACAATTAAACTTTGATATAAAGATGGAGGTATAAACAGAAGCAGGAGGAAGGTGGGGTACTTTGCCAGCTATTTCCAAGGGTTTCTACACTTGCATGCTGTCTTGTACTCTCACTCTATTCTGTTGGGAACTTAAAATTACTATTTTCTTTTTCTAAGCAACATTTAAATCTTGTTGCTACCTTGTCACAGTGTTCACGTATTGCCGCCTTGCTTTTATTTCACTGGGCTTGTTTTCATGTGTTCCTTTTTCAACATCTCAACTGATGAAATTGAACACTTGGGATTTTAAATTCAACAGCTAGAAGAGGAGAGAGGGTGTCTCTGATCCCAGCCTCCACAGAATTCCCTCAGTGCCCCCTACATTGAAAGGCTTTAAATGTCTGTCTCCTTTGAACATCTCATGCTGCTGACAGTAATGCTTTTGTAGTGTCTACAACTCACTTTGTCTTGTTCTAGGAACTGACAGTGTCCCTAGAATACTTCTAAAAGAAGAACTTCTTGGATAAATTCTTCCACTATTTTGGTTTTTTTCCACACTGCACGTTATGAATATTTTCCTTGAACAGCTTATTTCAACAAATGTTACCTTATCAACTTCTAACTCTTTTCTTAGGTAAAATAGCCTCTGAGGTACACAGGGCTGTATAGAATAGACACTCTGCGCTAATTAGAGATAAAAATGATAGTTTGACAGGTCTGGCTTTTAAGGTACGGCTGTGACTCTCTGCTTGCAACCTCAATGGGGTTAAGTACCACAACGTTCATGGCCTGTGGATCCATATAAATATTATTTTTTTAGGTGACTTGTAATCTTATGCTTCTCCTCCCAAGTTGTGAATTTTCATGTCTTCTCATCAGATTCTAAGCAAGTCAAAGGTTCATCCTACCATCAGAGATGAAAGATACAGTGGAAAAAGATTTGCATTACAATCTTTATAGTGATTACTTGTGACTCACTTGCAGCCTCTTGAGCCACTTTTTAAACTTCACGGTTGTAAACCCGTTTTTAAGCCTTGTCATTTGGAAACAACTCCGCAAGAGAAGGCAAAAGGAGCATTTTCCACAGCAGTCTGGTGTATAACAGCTCTTGAAAGGAGCAGAATGGTACAACTGCTGTGAAAGGCTTTGGTTAGCAGCTGGTTTCTAGCAGTCATTAAGTCTTGCATCTGAAGAGCTGCCGTATAAGGTAGTAACTACCACTGCTGCTCCCAACTTCTCTGGTGAGCAGCAGTTTGCCTTGAAGCCATTTAAGCCTTTACACACGCTGGTTGGTACCTGTGTCTGAGCTGCTCTGCTCTGTATTGCTTTCCCTACCTGGAAAACACATTTGGAGTTGTAATGCTTCACTACCAGGCATGTGAAGAGCAAATAAATGGGGCACACGTTGAGTCTCTTCTGGAGGATATTCATAAACCAACTGCAGACTGAAAGGATGAACTGAAATATAAAAAGAATTAAATAGTTCACTGAAACAGAAATCATGGTATTTTTTTTTAGGAGCGAGCAGGTGGTGCTTTTAATCCAACCAAAATTAACCCATGTTCAATAATTTATGCACTCAAATTGACTCTAACAAATGCTGCTTAATTATGCATTCTTGGAAAGATGCTTTACATTGGGTCTCAAATTGGAATTTGGATCCAATTATAGTTATCTTCCCACAGCAGTTTTAGTATGTAATGAAATAAGGAATTCAGGATGTAAAAAAAATATATTCAAAGTAACTTTGTTCTGAATTCAGCTGTAGTTGTCTACATAGTGTAATTGTCACACTTTCCAACAATGGAAATTTAAAAAGCCAATCTTTTTAAAAAGCTGCTCGTGTCAAAGAATGTTCTCACAAAAAGAAAATAAAAATAGAGCAGTTCATTAGATCTGTAGCTTGTCTCAGGAAAACATGAATACAGGAATCAATCTGTGTTTGAAGTAGAGAAAAGGAGGACAAATATACAAGTTGTCAGTAATCTTTAGTGCCTTTCCACTATCTCACTCTGAAGTAAAAACAACAGAAACTGTGAAAGATAGGTTTACCCAATTCATGCTAACAGACTATCTCTTTCCTTTGCCTGATTAGTACTTGGAATAATTTTCCCTTATTGATGTGTTCCACACTTGCATGTATATCTCTCTATTCTGTTCTGAAGAAAAATTGCTCCTGCAAGATGATCAAATACAACTTTGCTGTGCAGTTTGGAGAAAACTTTAAGAGCAGAAGTAAATCAAAGTGCACTATTTCTGTACTTCACAATAGGAAAAATGTAAGATAATGTTTTTTTTCTTACAACAAACTGGAATAATACTACAGGAGCGAATTAACATTAATTCTTGCTTGAAGGAAAAACAACAACTAAACGCACATTTAGCTTTCTGCATGTGAGCCATCAAGGAGATTGTTCACATGAATAAAGCCGGATTTTTATGTTACAAGACTGAGCAGTAGCACAGAGTGAGGGCCCCAGTCCCTCCCTGGATGCACCTAGGTGGTTCTGGGTAACAAAATGTCATGGTAGCTCATGTAAAACTGTATAAAACTTGGATTCTCATTGACTTCAGTGGGACTGTGTCCTCCAGAAAATCTCAGTGTTTTCTATGGCAATAATTAACACTTTCATTTTTTAACCGTCATAATTCACTCTAGTGGTAATTTCTGAATACACTATAAACATCTTATTAGAAAAGGACTGTCTGGAAAAGGTGGTAATGCTTGTATAATTTTTAGTATTTAATTGATCAATTTTCAGTGAAAGCCTGTTTTATAAAGTATATTGCAGCCACATGGGATGCAACTAACTCTGCTTTTGCATTGCTAAAAGTAGATGTATTTATTTTTGCCTCTAGTGTTGAGGAAAAAAGGCAGTAAAGAAAAAAGTGAAGTCTTTGCTGGAAATACTAGTCTCTGTTTGGCTAGGCATCACCAACTTGAATACAGTCTTGGAAGCAATTTGGGTACCATTCCCGTAAGTGTTGTATCTGAGGTTACAGTGGGCTTGCTGGTAAAAGTAGAAATTTCATCTTGAGGAGCAATTAAGGTTCTTTGAGGCTAGCTTGAGGGACTTACCTCAACTAAGTCATCCTTGCAACCAGCTGCATGTTCATCCCATTCCCACAACAGGGTTGGGACTTATGCAAAGCCATTACTTTTTCTTGAACAGCAACTAATGTCTCCTGAAGTATGTAACTTGAGGCTCTTGAGTATACAGAATTTCTAAGTTTCAGTTCTTAAACAGTAGACAGCCTTCCCGATTTTAAAACAGACTGCCAGACAGATCTTGCTTTACAAGAAAGAGCTTGAGTACTGTGGAAACCTGAAGGACATCTGAGGAAAATTTGTGGCAAATGAGGAAAAGACTGAACTGAAACCTAAAAGTTCCCACTTCCTCTTGGTCCTTGGTATATTTAAAATTTTAATTGTAGTCCAAATACTGGAACCCAGTGAAACATTACTCTCTTAAAGTGCTTGCTGAAGACCTTTCATGAAAGCTCATGAGTTGTTAACATGAAGAAAACCATCTAACCAGAAGTCTGGATTTGCTTGCCATACCTTGTTACGTTTTTTTTGGCATGTTTCTTTACGGAAAGGTAGGCAAAAGCTCCCTTCTGTCAAGATGTGTTGGTAGGCAATAAGAAAATAAGATCTTGGGTGACATCTTGGGGATATAATGTGGAGGTAGCCGAGGCTATTGTGGACAAATAGGAAACAGACCACAAAATGATGCTTCCTTGAATTTGCAGCTCCTGTGTTTGTATAAATCATTCACATATATAAAATAAGCATATACAAAGAATATATATATATCTGAAGAAAACGCAAGTGACAGTTTGGTTTACTGTCACAGGAGAGCTTAGGTAGAGTATAGAAAGCAGTCAAGCTGTGTGCATGCATCGATCTGCAATGCGAACAGAAAAAGGAGCTAACCACTGCACTTTATTTTCACAACTATTTAAATAGAAGTCCAGATCTTTATATGGCTAAAGTATTTGAAATAATGTTGCAGCTAACAACTTTATTATATAGCAATTATTAAATAAAATCAGTAGCTATATTGAACCTGCAAAGCTTGATACTTAGCTACAGGTTGCCATTTATTAGGAATTTATGGACTTGCTTGAGCAGGTTCAGAGAAGGGCTACAAAGATGATCATGGGGCTGGAACATCTGCCCTGTGCCAACAGACTGAAAGTTGGTGTGGTTCAGCTGGAGACCTCATAGTGGCCTTCCAAAGGGCCCACAGGAATGCTAGGGAGACTGTTTATCGGAGTGGAGTGATAGGACAAGGGGTAATGGTTTTAAACTGGAAAAAGTGAGGAATTTCTTCATAGTATCTAAACTAAATATACCTGAGTGGTGAGACACTAGAACAGGTTGTCTAGAGAAGTTGTGCATGTCCCATCCCTGGAAGTGTTCAAGATCAGGTTGGATGGGGCTTTGAGCAACCTGGTCTAGTGAGAGGTGCCCTTACTCATAGCACGGGAGTTGGGAAGAGATGATCTTTAAGGTCCTTTCCAACCCAAACCATTCTGTGAGTCTTGTAGTAACTGTGTAAAATGGAGTACTTGGAGAAAACAAGCTTTCTGGGAAATGAGACTGACCACAGCTTTCTCCTGTTGTTCCTCTGAACAGCTAGTAGTAAATGTTACCCAAGCTTCCTTGTCAACTGTAGTTTACAGTGCAGAAGTTCAATTTTTAGAGCTCTAATAAATTGTTCAGTATATGCTGTTTATTATCAGCCAGTATGAATCACTGAAGTCATAACCTGGCTCGTAAATGAGTTTTCCATAAATCTGTTCCATTCATTAGAGGTCAAATTGATAATACTAAGAAGGAATATCAGTGCTACATATCATTCTGTAAGTTTATAATTATAACTAAACA